>JANQBM010856990.1:0-13556 GCA_025594535.1 Erythroxylum domingense | reverse complement strand
ATCTCATGCAATTCATTCATATCATACTACAATTTATGCATGGAACAATCATTTAAGAACATAAAAGAGCATAAAAATACTATTCTTACCAATTAAGCTCTTAATTCTCCAAATCTTCAAACTTCACAATTTCTCTACTTTCCTCTCTATCTCATACACGGCATCTTCATCTTCTTAGTAGGGTGAGAGTATGAGGTTTGGGTTATATGGTGACTTAAAGAAGAAAGAACAAGGTGTAGAAAAGTGGAAGAAGAGGAGCAAAAAAATCAAAGAAGAACAAAGGGAAGGAGCACCTTCGGATGGGAGCAATTCTCATTCAAACACAATGGACACTTAAGAAAAGAAGATACAAGAAGGGTTGATAGAAAGAGTCGTGAATAACCAAGTAAGTGGGCTGATTTTATTAATGAATTAACTAAAATTAGTGACACTTGTCACACTCTCATTAGCTCAATTAATTTCTTCCCAATTCAATTCCAATTTCTCTCTAAAATTCTAATAGATCAACTTAAAAATTCTCAATTCTTGAATCTAAATTTTTAGTGTCATTAGACAGTCATTTTCTCTACCGAGAAACCCTTATTCTGCCGCTTGGCAGTTTTTCGGGTCTAGAAATGACCCCGAAAAATTCCCAGAAAATTTCTATAATTCTCTAAGAATCTCAAAACCCTAATGACCCTCTCCAATATAATTTTTTTACACACAAAGCCTATTTTTCAAAATTCCCATTCATTCACAATTTTACGAGGGAAATTTTCATGAATGCATGTACAGATATTTTTCATGTGCAAAAATCACTGTTCACAAATGCATGAGCATGAGATGTGTTTTTCCTAATTTGTTTGATTGATCACTCGTGTATCCGTTTCTATAATTCAACCCGTTATCTGGAAACGGGATGTTACAAGTTTGGATTAAAAAGTTCATTATTGAACTTGGTATGGTTCCTAGCAGTGATGGGCTCATACAGTTGTATTGTGATAACAATGGGGCTATTGTGCAGGTGAAGGAACTAAGGTTTCATCAACGGTCCAAGCACGTACTTCGTAGATATCATCTGATTAGGGAGATCATTAGTCGAGGTGATGTACAAATAGAGAGAATTCCCACTGAGTATAATATTACTGATTCGTTGACGAAGCCATTGTCATATAATAGATTTGATTCTTATGTACTCCCCTATGGTATTTGATATCAAGAAGATTGGCTTTAGGTCAAGTGGGAGATTTGTTAGAGTAGTGCCCTAAAGGCAATCGCCTTTAGTGCATTTTATACAAAGTTGTGTACATACTTTATTTTCAATAATAAAGAAAAGCATATTTCATTAATTTGGTGTTCATTATTTATGAATTGATATTAAACTATAAACAAATTAATGAAGTCCATGATATATGACGTAGCATGAAGGAAATTATGATGTGATCATACTATTGAGATTCCTATCATATGTAATTATGTCAGTATCTAAATTATCCGTAGTCATAGGATTAATGAGATTGGACATCGTTAATTCGGGTAGATTAGCATATGTCAATCTCCTTGATTTGATCAAGTAGTGGATCTAAAAAACTATAAACATGAGATGTTTAGAGATGAGATGTAGATGCTTACTAGAGGTAGTAAGTACATTGGACGACCTATCATGAGATCATCACACGGATGTCTTATTATAATTTCAGTGATAATCTCATCATAACAATGGTGTAAGTATCTTTAAACTTGAGGTACTAGAGGATATCTTGGATATTGATTCTGTGCTTTGACTCCATTCCTTATTGCCTTATAGAGGTCACTTATACGGTGGTGATTAGGTACAGCTTTAGGTATTCGAAGGTAATTGAGTAACCAATAGAGGATTCATCACTTTTGTGATAGTAGAAGATGATACATGTGTCATGAAGAATGTATTCATTGACATATAGAGTAATGAGTCCTAGGATGAGAACTGATATCACTTGGGCTAGATTTGACGTAGTCAGTCTATTGAGAGTTGACACTTTGCCCATACTTATAACTAAGTGGGGTGTAGTATGGCGAAAGAATGAATTACATAGCAATTGTCTATAGGAGGGTATATGAGATGGTTCGTGATAAGCACGTGTTTGTTTATCAAACTACTTACTTTTCAATCAATTGGGGCTCATGATATATTGCTAAACGCCGCTCATGAATTACTTGGATTAAGTGTTAATCTAAGTGGACAACATAACTAGGAACCTAATGGGTCACACGCATAAGAGTAACTCGGAGAATTCATAAAATGGTTTTGGATAGAGATCTATTATATGGAGAGCAATAAAGATCGAGATATGTCACGATGAGATTGCGACGTCAATATTGCTAAAATAGATCTCTTTTTTCATACCCAGGACCATAACCATCCTGGAACAAATTTTTTTATTTTCTGTAACACGTGTATATGATGCACACACCGGGATTTTCCTATAGGTCCAATGTTAAGGTCGTGACCACGTTAGTATCAGAGCCTTAAGTTTCAATTTGAGTTGTCGGGTTGATTAGAATTGAGTCAAATTTCTCTTTGAACTACTACGACATTAGGATCATATTTGTTTAAAATCATTGCTTTTACTTCCATCCTTTCATAGTAATTTTACGACTTTTATTGTATCTAAATACTTTCCTTATTTTTTGATCATAAGGAGGAAAGAACTTCAACACGAACTCGTGAGGTCGAAGGGGCAGCCGTAGAGAATGGATTCTTGAAGAGGTCATAGCTCCCTCATCATCCAGGAAAGCAAGGTACAGGGGTAGGCCTAGAGCCTCTACGTGACAATCAATTTTTCAAGCTCAGAGTGAGACAATACAAGGTAATTTTAGCAACTAGTATTGTAGGATTACAAAATACTATAATTGCTTTAAATTAGACTATCCCTTTAATGATGCAAATAGCTCAAAATAGAGGTCAGGTATGATGGATGGAAAAGCTATCTTGCACTATACTAAGATTAGTAAGATTACTTTTGAAGGTACAGGAGATGTCATGGAATTTCTCAATGGTATCGAGTCTCGAACTAGAATAGCATATACAGATTCACAAAGGATTCATATTTTTTCAGTTATCAATTCAGGCAGCTGCATTGGATTCATTTATCTAGGTTATTTAGCTAATTATGAGTACCTTATCTTATGAGGAGTTTATACAGAGATTCATGAGATGATTTTGTCCACCACCATAGAGGGATGCTTATAGGTGGCAATTATTACACCTTAGGAGGTGATAGGTCGGTTGAGGAGTATACTACCGAGTTTTATCAACTGATGAGATACATAAAGAATACGACTGATCGGAGATGGATAGTGGGACTTTATATTACCAATTTGGGTCCCACTTATGTAGGAATTTGTTTAGGGGGTCAGACTTTGGAGGGTGTCATAGATGAGGCTAGAGAGATAGAGAGGCAACATATCTTACAGGGAACCATTCTTGATCCTTACTAAACTAGTGATTTTAGGGTTGGAAGTTATAGTTCACCATCACTGATGCTACATATAAGTGTAAGTGGAGAGCAATATAGACAATATCGATGAGGTCATGTTCTATGTGGGCATAAGGACAATAAACATGGTCATAAGGATCCAGCAAGATCAACTAGATTTAGATCTGGAGTAGGTAGTAGTTGCAATGGGCAGAGTTCTGGATATAGTATTTCTTGCTCTAGAAGCACTGCTTGTTAGAATTGTGGTAGAGTCCATTCAGGACCTTATCATATTCCTCTAGGTGCTTAATTTCGATATGGTTAGATTGGGAATTTTGCTGGAGAGTGCCCTAATTTTAGATTTCAAAGACAATTTTCTCAACGTTACTATGTTAACATGGTATAACAAGTACATCAGGTCCAGCCTCAACATCAGGCAAGTACAGAAGTGAATCTTAGATTGTAGCCCATTAGGGCTGTGGATTAGAAGATAGGTTTGAGGGTAAATTCTAGCCTAGGGGTAGGTTTGGAACTAGAAGTTTTGGGCAGACCTTAACCTCTCAGTAGTCAGGAGGAGGACATGTGGTGTTCACCAACAAGATGCTCGAATCTCTAATGTAGTTGTAGTAAGTATTGTATCAGTTTGTTATATTAATCTTAGAGTTATATTTGACCCAGGTGCTAACCATTTGTTTATATCCCCTGTGTTTGTGTCAAGGATTAGTTGTTAAGCATCTAAATTATTAACTCCTTTATTAGTAGCCACCCTTTTCACTGAATCTCTAAATACTGATATTATTTTTACTTCTTGCCTGGCGTTGATCGACGGTAGAGAACTAGTGTCTAATTTAGTATTGTTGGATGTGATGGATTTTGATATGATTTTTGGTATGGATTGGCTTTCATAATGCTTTTCTACCTTGGATTGTTAGGAGATGTTAGTGATTTTTAGGATTCCTGATGATATTGTATTCTGGTTTAGAGGTGATAAAGGGGAAGCTCCTTAAAACCTTATATCTACCATGACTACTAAAACGATGCTTCAATAAGGTTATCAAGGGTATTTTGGCTTAGTGAGGGATACTTTAATAGAGAAAGATATAGTTAATGATGTCCTAATTGTATGTGAATTTCCTAATGTGTTTCTTAAAGAGTTGCCAGGTTTACCACCAGAAAGGGAGATTGAATTTTGCATTGATGTAGTGTTGGGTACAACTCCTATCTCGATTCCAACTTATAGGATAGCTTCTGCAGAGTTAAAGGAGTAATTACAAGAATTGTTAAATAAGGGATTTATTAAACTTAGTACTTCTTCATAAGGTGCAACAGTATTATTTGTAAGGAAGAAGGATGGTATAACCTCCAAATCTTTTTAATTATAGGGAATTAAATAAAGTGACGATAAATAATAAGTATCTACTTCTAAGAATCGACAATTTTTTGACCAAATTCAAGGGGCCAGATGTTTCTTTAAGAATGATTTAAGGTCTGGTTATCATCAATAGAGGATCAAAGGACAAAATGTTCCAGAAAATGCCTTTTGTTCTAGGTATGGTCATTATGAATTTTTAGTGATCTCCTTTAGATTGACTAATGCTCCTGTAGCCTCTATAGATTTGATGAATAGGGTGTTTAGAACTTTTCTAGATAGGATTGTCATTGTATTCATCGATAAAATATTGCTATATTATAAGAGTGAAGAAGAACATACAGTACATCTGAGAATGATTTTGCAAACTTTGAGGGAGCATCAGTTGTATGCTAAATTTCAAAGTGTGAATTTTGGTTGGATCATATAGTTTTCTTAGGACACGTGATATCTAAATATGACATCCAAATGGATTATGAAAAGGTTAAAGATATCACAAAATGGCCTAGACTTACCACTATTATTGAGGTTCAAAGTTTCTAAGTCTTAGGAGGCTATTATCAGGGATTTATCCAAGATTTCTCTTGAATAGCTACACCTTTGACTAAGTTAACTCAGAAAATGCTAAATTTGTTTGGCTAGAGGCTTGTGAGGATAGTTTCCAGCATCATAAGGACAGGTTAACATCAACTCTAGTTTTAACCTTACCTTCAGGATTGGATGGATTTACAGTATATTGTGTTGCTTTTAGGGTTGGTTTGGGTTATGCATTTATTCAATTTGGATGAGTAGTGGCTTATGCTTCCTGACACTATAATAAAGACAACCTTTCCCGATGATTTATTTTACGACAAAAAAGAATTCGTTGCCAAAAGACAACATATTGTGATGTTTAAAAATATTCATCACTAAAACATACATTTAGTGACGAAATCGTAAAGCGTCACCCAAGGGAAAACCTATAGAGAGTTATAGAGAAAACCGTCACCAAATCATGCACAAAGAGTGACGATTTTTGATATTCTTCGCCAAATAATGCAATCGCGACGAAGTATGAAATCATCGCCATAACTTGTCCAACATTTAATGACGAATTACTTAAACCATCACTAAAGAATATATAGTTTGCAATGATATTATGAAGCGTCACCAAAAGGTCAATATTTTGTGACAAAAGTCTTGTTTCGTTACGAAATCTTAGATATTCAGCAACAATTTTTTTCATCATCACTAAATGTGAAACATTCAGCAACGATTTTTGTAATTCGTCACCAAATGTTGTACATTTAGTGACGAATTATAAAAAACGTCACTGAATGTATACATTTGGTGATTATGTCTAAAAATCATCACCAAATGATTAACATTTTCATAAATTATTAAACTAACATTTTTATAATCTATCATAATTAAGGATATTTTTTTTGGAGATTTGTTGTGAATGTCTACAACGTATTATTAAAAAAACTCAGAATGTATTTTTAAGTGTTAAACAATATTATTAACACTTAATCATTAGTATTTACTAACTTTACAAAAATTTGTAATAAAATTTTTAAATAATTTTATCAATATAATAATATGATGTATGGAGTGGTATAAACTTTCAATTAGAAGTTACCCAATTCATACACTCATAGAACTAGAACAATAACAGTCCACATTCAATAGTACACAACTTGACCCCTAAGTAGTAGATATGTTGTTTGACAAATTATTACAGATACAACAATATATAAACTTTAAAGGTGAGTTTAGTTGATTGACTCGCTAACTGACAATGATATAATTATTTATTTGGATTCTAAGTAATATGAAAGTCAGTAAAGGTAAATAAGTCCCCGATGTCTAGATTCCCCAGAAGGGTCCTTTTATGTTTGAACGCACCAATTGTAACAGTAACAATTGTTCTCTCAAGTGTAGGGTTTTTCACACCCTCTTGCAATAGCTTTTTCGCTATAGCTAAATTTTTAGAAGATGCAATGAATAAGTCGCTAGATTTAATACCTAAAACACAATCAGTATAGAAGTTAGATATTGTCATATTAGTAAACCATTTAATGAACTGAAATTGGAGTGACATGCATACGTGTATGAGCAGACGAAGTACATGGAATTGACGAAATTTCCAAATCAACCGATTTCTTTAATCCTTTACGGACAATTGTGACATCGCTCCCACCTCCATGGCCATACATGCCATA
Organism: Erythroxylum domingense; assembly: GCA_025594535.1. Classification (NCBI taxonomy): domain Eukaryota; kingdom Viridiplantae; phylum Streptophyta; class Magnoliopsida; order Malpighiales; family Erythroxylaceae; genus Erythroxylum; species Erythroxylum domingense. The sequence continues at coordinate 6,546 of JANQBM010856990.1, read as the reverse complement.
TTCGAGACTCAAGGAAGTTTAAAATAACATTTAGTATAAACCATCAAATGTGAATATATATAATAGCTTCATAAAGGGAAATGAGATGTATATAATAAGGAAAGTGATGTTGTTCGGATGATACTAAACACTTTGAAGCAGAAGATCGGCCATGGAAGGCAAACGATGATTAGTATATAAAGTGGAGATTTAATCTTCACATTTGTTTTTCTTAGTAGGGACAATTTTGCCACATTCCTCCCAACGGAATGAATTAAGGCCATTCGAAACTAGTCTCTATGTTAACATTCCTTCATTAATAATGTTAAGAGGTAAATTCTATAAAAGTCAATTTAGAACAAAACGATGATATGTTTAACTCCAATTTCGATGGTAACTGAAACTAGTCCTGTTTAGCATGACTATATTCTTCATGTACATAATTATAGTATTATTTATATGTCTCTATATTACTATTAATGGAAATGAAAAAAAGTAAAATACTCTTAAAACAATTTCATTAATGCAAAAACAAAGCTTTCATGAGATTAAACTTTAAACGTCGATTGATTTAGTAACAGTTAGGTCAACTAAACCGATTCGACTTTGAAAACTAGCTGAGCAAAATCTAAACTCTCTAACGACAATGTGCAAATAATTTAACACAAAGAAATTAAACAACAAATTCAAAACACAAAGAAATCAACTTTAACATCTCAAAAAACACCCTATGTACATATCTATGCAAAGAACATTCAGATCTACCCTAGAAGGATAAGAATCATAACTTTTCTATTTAACAATGGTAAAATACTTGTTTCCTTTCTCTCATCGTCTCAAGAGGCAAATGCAAACATCACAAGAAAATAGGAGAAAATCTATCGAAGATATACTAAAACTTCGAACAAAACAAGTTTGTCAAACAAAGAGCCGATATAGTTAGTAAAAGATGTAGAAATTGTTTCCACAAGTGAAAATACAATAGATAGTAAAAAGAAGTGACATGATTACATACCGTGGTTTGATCAAGTCGATGGCTTTGATAGGTGGGTAAGACGTTGGAGATCGCTGGTTTTAGGAAGACTTGACAGAGACTACAGAGGAAGAACTAATCGAAAATAAAGGTAAAGCTTTTTTAAAAATAATAAAGAAGTAAAGAAAATTGTAGGGTTTTGGCAACGTTTTGTAAAATTCGTTGAAGGATTATTATATTTCTAGGCGATGAAAATAGACAAATGACGTCGTCATTTAGAAACTATATGGAAATTAATTTATACACTGTTCAAATAAAATAAACTTGACTAACTATAGGCAGACAATTATACATCAAGGATATATAATTTCAAAAAACTTATTTGAAGAAATTAAACATCTTAATTATTGTAATTAATCAAAATAATAATAACAATGTAAGAAGACATTGTAATACAATTATAAAACTATTTCTAACAATTTATATTTAAAGATTAGTCATTCCCAAAAATTAAGCAAATGAAGAACAATTGCATATATAGGTGAGAAGATTAATTTTTGATTTTGTTATTGGTAAAAGGAAAAACTCATATATGTTAATCAATTAAGAAAAATAAAAGAGGAAATAAAATGCTTGGGTTTTGGCAACATTTTCAAATATTTGTTGCAAAATTATACTTTAAGGCAACGAAAATTTCCACTATCAGAAAAGTTTAAAGAAACATTTTTTGTGACGATGTAAAAGATTGGTAGTAAAATGTTGTACATTCAATGACGTTACAGGTATTTCGTAGCGAAAGCATGGAATTTAGCGATGAATCTTTGTTTTGTCATAAAATGTGGGAGATCAAAATAATATAACTACGTCATTTTTTGTGTTTTTTCCAAAAGTTTTAGTGGTGATTGTTATATATCATAGCTAAAGGTTTTTCATTTTACAACGAATCTGTTTACGTCACTGAATGTTGCAATGGTAAAAAAAATTAGGTGAGACGACGTCATTTATGGTTACCTAAGTAAAAATCAAACGAACGCACCCTCCCCCCTCTCCCTCTCTGTCTTTCTTCGATTTCTCTATCACAAAATTGCTCACTATTGGTTTCTTCTAGTGTTCTTATCAATTTTGTGTTGCTATCTTCCCCCAGCTGTCGTCTCCTGTAGTTCAGCTTCTTTTAGTAAGTATGTCTTCGATTTGTTCTGGGTTAGTTTTCGAAAATGTTATGCATACCGATTGTTGAAAACAGTTTTTTTATTATTTCTTAAGTTGTTGAAGTGGATTGATGAAATATGTTATTGGGTTTGTGTTGAAGTTGTTAATGATGGTTAAGTAAGGGAAGAGAATGAATGAATGGCTGAATTGGGTGTGTTTTATGTTTTGCCTAGAAGGTGTTCAAAGAAATGCTCATTCTGTAGTTCTATGTTATTTTTGTCCTAAATTCATTCATGCATGCCGATTGTTTAAAACAATGATCCAAAGCAACAAATGTAACCGTTTGTTTGTGTTCTGTTTTGTTGGAACATTAAAGATGTCACTAAAATGCAAATGAAAAGCAACAAATCTTTAAGTTAAATTTTGAATTCGAAATAAATCATTTTCACCTTGGTTTTGATTTTGTTCATTAGCTCTATCTAGTTTTGGTTCTGATTTTGATGTAAATTTTATCTGTTGAAATTCTTTAACTTAAATTCAAATTTTAAAACATATAAGACATGTGGTAATTATAATCATTTATATCTTTTGACATATAATTGATACTCAAGGGCACCCTATTAAGCAATGCTTCATTTTTGACGTATTGTTCACATCCAACATCTCCTATTCTTTAACATATTATGTCTGCATTTATATCCTATTTATTGTTATAAAATTGTTATGGTATTTCATGTTTAATCAATAAAGTTATAAAATTCCTTTCTCTACAATTACAATGATTTCATCTCACCCTTTACAATTATATCGTTTGATAATTAAACATAAAAAAATTTACTCTAATGATGATTTCAAGTATTATATTATTTCCATTGATCATTTTACATGCAATGTATAACATTACCCTTTAAAAAAGAATTCTCATGTTTTTTTATCTACTTCAAACTAGTAGTACAAAACCACTTCAAACGCTTCAATATTACTCTCTATTATGATAATGATGGGAATTTCAAGTGTTAGGTCACTTTATATCTCTTCATAGTATTTCTCATCTCACCTCTCCTTCTCTTCTTCTCTATGAACACCATCATCAATATATTATTGAAATTGAACTTTCTTTACTCACTCACGCCTCACTTCTACTCACATATTAAAACTTTTCCTTTATAATTGTTGTATCTCATTCAAACTAATCTTGATTGTCCAAAAAACACTCTCATATTGATTTCCATCTATGCCATTACTAATTAGATAATTAACTTAATCAATTTTGTATATATGCGTACATAATTACTATGCCAATGAAAACTTACTCACAAGCAACTTATCATTCACATACCAGAATTTTCAGTTTGTAAACAAAATTGTTTAAAAAGGTTCTGTAAATTATTTCTTATTGGCAATAAATAATCTGTCCAATAGGTAAAATTATTATTCAGAAATAGGTTTAGAAAATTTAACTTCTATAGGATATATATGTTAAGTCAAGAGGACTTCACGATGATTAATTTTGATGACAATCAAATAATAATAATGTTAGAAATAAATGAACTAGTTTGATGAGTGTTAAGTGTGCAGAAGTACAAAACACAAAAGAAGTGGAGAACACAGAAGAAAAGTACAGAAGAAGTGGAGAACACAAAAGAAAAACACAGAAGAAGTGAACACAAAAGAAAAGCACAGAAGAAATGGAGAACATAGAAGGAAGCAAAACACAGAAGAAGTGGAGAACAGAGAAGAAAAGCACAGAAGAAATGGAGAACACAGAAGAAACAAAACACAGAAGAAGTGGAGAACACAGAAGAAAAGCACAAAAGAAAGTAAAAAAAACACAGAAGAAGTAGAAGATAAAGAAGAAGTGAAAACATAGAAGAAGAAAACACAGATGATACAAAGATGAAGATACGCTAGTACGTCGGACAGTTAGTTAGTTGGAGTTAGTTACAGAACTCAACTAAATAACAGTTATCAAGAATCAAGAAGCATTTGGAGACTTAGGCTATATATACTAGTCATAGTCGAAGATTGAACAACTTTTAATCTTATAATTTTTAATCTTTGAGCTTTCAAGTGTTTACTTAGAAAAGAAAAATTCTGTAGAGCGATACTAAGAGAGCTAACCCTACTGTAACAAGAAGGTCACAATATCTTTCTAGTGAGAGAAAGCAAAGGCTAAGATCCTGGAGAGGCTAAGATAGCAGAAAGAATACTTGGTGTAAAGAGACCTAAAGAGGCTCTAGAAGGGAAGAAAGAATATTTGTAAATTTGTCAAAGTATAGTGAAAATTCAGAGGAACTCTGAGGACTGAATGTAGCCCACGGTTTGGGATGAACCAGTATAAAAATCGCAGTGTCTATCTTCTATCCTTATATTTTATTCTATTTCATTTTTAGACAAGTATATAGAAGTTATTTGTGATTTAATTACATAACAATTTTCGTATAACTTTTATGGCATTCTTTTAACAAGTTAGAGAAGTTCTTAATAAGAAATATTAAAGATTTTATATTCATGAAAAGAATGCACAATTCAACCCCCTTATTGTGTATATCATATGTTGTACGTGAATTCTATATTAACTTGTGATTTACTTCAATTGGTATCAGAGCTAAGTTTCCAAGAACCACATTTACAAAGTGAGGACAAAGATCCATGGCTGAATCACATGTTTTCATAGCTGAATATGTCTCCATCATAAGACCTCCTGCATTCAATGGTGAAGATTATCATTATTGGAAGGACAGGATGTGACTCTTCATAAAATCCACACACATTAATCTTTGGGATATCATTGAGAATGGACCATACGTACCAATAAATGATGAAGGAAATACCATTCCTCATAACAAATGGTCAGCTGATCACAAAGCTAGATTTCAACTAAAGTCAAAGGCCAAGTTATTTTTGAGTTGTGCTTTAAGCAGAATTGAATATGATAAAGTTCATGGATGTGAAACTGCAAAGGAGATATGGGACACTCTATCCATCGCTCATGAAGGCACAAACTAGGTGAAAGAGTCTAAGATCAGCATTCTTGTACATCAGTATGAGCTGTTTAAAATGAAAGAAGATGATTCTATTGATCAGATTTTTGGACGATTTTAAACTATCGTTAATGGACTTAAAGCTCTTGGGATAATCTACGATAAACAAGACCATGTTAGGAAAATTCTCAGAAGTCTTCCGAAAAGATGGAGACCCAAAGTCACTGCAATATAAGAAGCCAAGGACTTGAGCAAACTAAAGCTAGACGAATTGCTTAGTTCTTTAAAGATACATGAAGTAGAGCTTGATGTTGAAGAAAAACCTAAAAGAGACAAATCTATAGCATTAAAGGCTGGTCAGAAAAATCACAAGACTCAGAGAAATAGAAGTTCTGCGTCAAAAGCATTAAAGATCGAGGAAGTCAAGAATGATGATTCTAGTGAATCTGATCAAGATTCAATTAAAGATGATGACGAATTATCTTTCATTTCAAGAAAGATCAGAAGGATATGGAAAAAGAAAGCAAAAGGAAGTAAAAAAATTTCTTTTAAGAAAAATAGCAAAGAAGAAGTCAAGAATGACAAAAACCTCTATCATTTGCTATGAGTGTAACAAACCAGGATACTACAAGTCTGAATGTCCATTACTTAGAAGAGAACTGAAGAAGAATAAAGAAAATAAAAAGAGTATGATGGCAACTTGGGAAGATTTGGATTCATGCAAATCTAATTCTGATTCAGAAGCATCAAAATAAGCAAATATATGCTTGGTAGCCGAAAAAGAAGGTAACGAGGAGATAACTTCTAACTTTAATAAACTTCAAGATGCATATTTAGAATTGTTAGAAGATTCACATGTTATACTAAATTAGTATAGATCCTTAAAAAGAAAGTTTGTTGAAAACTTGAAGAATACGGAAGTGTTAGAAAAAGAAAACGTCTATCTTAAGAAACAAGTAGACGATATGAAGAAAAAATTCTCTATTGATAGATCTGAGGAAATTAGTCAGTTGAAACAAAGGATTAATTCTCTTTCAAGCAGATTTATCAACCTTTACTGAAAGTATGAAGAAAATGAATGACATGCTTAGAAATTATCGACACCTTAATGATAAGAGGGGTCTATGGTTTATTAAAAGCAATACTCTTTACAAAAAGAAGTTTGTTCCTTATAGAAAGAAATTTCACCAGTCTTCTTTTTATCATTCTATGAATAATTCTAAGATTAACCCTAAAGGACCCAAGAAAATCTGGGTACCTAAAAAGAACATAAGATCTACTGTAGATATCCTTCCTTGGAAAAAACAGCCAGCACCAATGGTATTTGGATAGTAGATGCTTGCGACACATGACGGGAAGAAGGTCTATGTTCCTTGATCTTCATGATAAGAAGGGAGGATCAGTAACTTTTGGAGATAACCAGCAGGGCGAAATAGTTGGAATCGGCAAAATCGGTAAAGA
>JANQBM010856973.1:0-13558 GCA_025594535.1 Erythroxylum domingense | reverse complement strand
TTTCCTAATTTCTCTGATTTACCTCACTTGGACCCGTTTCTCTAGTCCGACCCGTTCTATGGAAACGGGATGTTACAGAACAATTTACTCTAATTACTTTGGCTCACTCTCTCGATTTATTGTTAAATGGAAGCATGCATAATTATCACAAACACCAAAATATGGATTGAAATCAACAAGAAATTAATTCACAAAATAAATCTAGAATCATTTCTAATAGGGATTCAAAAACCTATAAACATGTTTCACATCAAGAAAATCAAATTACATATCAAGGATAATGAAACTAAAAGGAAAAGAGAAAAAACTTTTTAACACTCTGATTTAGAATGTTGGAATTTTCTAGATGTTTTTCTTAATCTCTCCGCTTTGATTCAATTTGACACGTGGATGTTGCAATTTTTTGTGTATTTCACATTCTTAAATGATAATTTAGGGTCCTAGGTTTTTTTAGGGTTTCTCAGTTCATTCCGTTCCAAAAATACCCCAAACCTAAAAAGATATAAATAAGGTCCCATCTAGAAAGTGTTGTCACGATCGTAATTTTAGAAAATTTCTTTTGTCACGATCGTAACAAATAAGTCACAATCGTGCACTGAGTCATTAAACCTCCATCTTTTTCATTCTTAAATTTCCTAGTTTCCGTCATTATCAAACACATTAAACACCTTATGAAACATGAAATTAAGATCCAATTCTTGCTTTAAACCAAATAAACACTTAGAATACATATAAATATTAACAATAACATAATTCTAAGAGTATACACGTAATAATAATCTAATAAACACTTAAAACACAATTAAACATCTATCAAAACATATTATAATTTATAACTATCAGTACTCAAATTTTAAAGATAATCCTTGGATTTTAGACTCTGAAGCTAACAGATATATATTAGACTCTGAAAAGGAATTTTTAGTATAGGTACTGTTAATTGTACTCCCAAAATCAATTTATCCTTAGTTCTTCACATACCTTATTTTCCTATTAATCTTGTTTCTATCAATTCTATCACTAAAGATCTTATTTGCAAAATTGAATTTTTTCTTGACTATTGTGTTTTTCAAAACCTCTATACAAGGCAGAGGATTAAAACTGGTAAATTATAGGATGACTTATATGTCTTGGAAGAAAATCAAATGACAGTTGCTCATCAAGCATCTCTTAGGAATGATGTGATCAATAAGGAAATTCTACAGTGGCATAAACGGTTAGGAAATCCTTCATTTTTTGTTCTAGAAAAATTATATCCAAGCTTTTTAAAAAGAACTTCTTTTAATTATTTGTTTTGTGAAGCATGTGAACTTGCTAAACACATTAGAAGTTTTTATCATTAATGTAATAATAAGAGTTATATTCCTTTTATGATAATTCATTCCGATATTTGAGGTCTTACTTAAAATCCCTCTCTTTTTGGCCATAGATGGTTTGTGAGCTTTATTGATTGTTGCACAAGATTGAATTAGGTTTATTTGATGAAGGCCAAGAATTAAGTTTTCTTATGCTTCTAATCTTTTCATAAAATTATTTGTACGTAACATGATGCTAAAGTTAAAATCCTAAGATCTCATAATGGAATGGAGTATATGGAATTTCATGCTTACCTAGATCCCTATGGAATTATACATCAAACCAGTTGTGTTTATCTTATTAAACGGAAAGGAATTATGGGAAGGAAGAAAAAATATATTTTGAAGGTAGCTTGATTACTTATGTTCACTAGGAACCTTCTAAAGGGATATTGGGGTAATGTAGTCCTTTTAGCTACTTATTTTATTAACAATATGCCTTTTCAAATTCTAGATTCTAAAAGCCCTATGGAAATATTGCAAGGTAAAAATTCTTATACTATAACTCCAAGAGTATTTAGGAGTATTTGCTTTGTTCATGCTCATAATTTATGCAAGTTGGAGCCTAGATCTTTGAAGAGTGTGTTTTTTATATATTCTCCTAAACAAAAGGGATATAAGTGTTATCAGCCCCCGTCTAACAAATACTTTGTAAGTATGGACATCACTTTTTTGGAATGTGAGACTTATTTCACCACACATCAAACTCCTCATTTTGGGAAGAATGAGAGCGAAGAGGTGTTACTTGATAATGTGATCCAGGGAGAGAGAACAATTCAGGGGGAGAAAACAAGTTTGGTTTAGGAGGATCAAAGTAGGCACTTAGATAGACCATACTTAAAGACATACTCAAGACAAGATAAGAAAAAAAATCCATCGTACACTCTATGCCATCCTCTTCCCTTTAAAACACTGGTGAGTTGGAATATGATCTACCCGATGATTTAGATAAGCCTATTCGGAAGGTGTTAAAATTTGCATTAAACACCCAATTTCTAACTTTGTTTCCTATAATCAATATCTCCCTCCCATAGAGCCTTTGTCTTATCTATTTTCTCTCTATCTTTTCTATAGGGTTGGAGAGAAGTAATGGAAAATGTCCAATGGAAAGAAGTTATGGATTAGGAAATGAAGGCCCTGGCAAAAAATGAGACTTGGGAACTTTTCACTGCTCCAAAAAGAAAATGGACAGTTGGTTATAAATGTGTATTCACAGTAAAGCATAAGCCAAATGGATCTATTGAGAGACACAAAGCAAGATTGGTAGTTAGAGGGTTTACTCAAACATATAGAGTAGACTATCAAGAAACCTTTTCTTTTGTTGCTAAGATGAATCAAATCTGAATTCTAGTCTCTTGTGCAGCTAACTTAGATTGGGACTTATAATAATTTGATGTTAAACATGCTTTCCTTCATGGATATCTGGAGGATGAGGTGTATATGGAAATTCCTTCCAAGTTTGAAGATGAGAATACACAAGGAAAGGTTTACAGGCTAAAAAGGGACTTGTATGGGCTGAAGCAATCACCCAAAGCATGGTTTGAAAAGTTTAGTAGGGCTATGATTTCATTTGGATATCAACAGAGTAATGCAAATCATACCTTATTTATCAAGCATTCCTATAGTAAGGTCATGCTTCTCATTGTCTATGTTGATGACATTCTGGTGACTAAAAGTGATACAGAAGAGTTGGTTAGGCTAACGAAACTCTTTACTTAAGAATTTGAAATTAAGGATCTAAAGAAGTTGCAATACTTTTTAGGAGTTGAAGTTGTTAGATCAAGAAGAGGAATCTTTATCTTTTAAAAAAAGTATGTCAAAGACTTTTTAAAAGAAATTGATATGATGGGTTATAAACCAGCTAAATCTCCTATCGAAAGTAACAACAAACTATTAGCAGGAACAGATACATTAGTAGATATGGGGAGATATCAGAGGTTAGTTAGGAGACTCATTTATGTCTCTCACATTAAACCAGACATAGCATATACAGTTAGTCTGGTGAGTCATTATATGTATGATAGGCGAGAACCACACTTATAGGTAGTATTTCTCATCTTATGCTATCTGAAGTCTACATCAGAAAAGGCCTTCTGTTTACTAACAATGGCCACCTTAAGATAGAAGCATTTATAGATGCTAATTGGGTTAGATCTCTAGATGATAGGAGGAAATCTAGTCACTAGGAGAAGCAAGAAACATAATATAGTTAGTATATCTAGTGTGGAAGCTGAATATAGGGTTATGACTCAAGTTGTGTGAGAAATCTTTTAGGTAAGAAAGCTGATGAATGAATTACAAGTGACAGATGGAAAAAGTTCATCTTTTTGCTGTGATAACAAAGATGACATTAGCGTAGCTTAAAATCCTATTCAACATGATAAAACAAAACACATAAAAAATTAACCGACACATTTTAAAGGGGTATTTACTACTGATTCTTTACACTTATCCTATGTGGGGTCTAATGAATAACTAGCAGATGTCTTCACCAAATGAATATACAACAAATAGTTCCATAATCTTGTTTGCAAGTTAGGCAAGTGTGATATATATGCACCAACTTAAGGGGGAGTGTTGACTAAAGTTATTATCATAGTTATTATAATTGATTGTATTTCCTTGTATACACTTAGGAATTGATAACTGTAGTGCTTTCCTCCTATATTTGAGGGATTTAATATTCCTAAATAGTCCTAGACCTTGTGTATATAAATCATATGATTTCTCTGTACAAATAATCTCAATTCACTAATAGAAACACTTTTGGTTTCTTTCTGAGTTGTTTTCTTCAGTTATGCTATATTGTTTCCTAAGCAATTACATATGCTAAATTGAAACCTTGAGTGAAGTAAGATAAAGCATGCATGATAACAACCAATCCATGAGCAACCCTTGAGAACATTTATTTATACCATTCATATATTAACAATACCTTTTTCCATATCATTTATATATTAATAGGTTTGTCATCAAAAGGTTGCTAAGTTTGATTGCCATAATATCAACCAAATTGCTATGTCCTATCAATTTAAATGAAATTCATATTCAACCCTAACATCATATCCAATGCTTATAAGAGAAGTTTTCATTGCTTTACAAATTTTTTTTTTACTATTGATACATTAAGTATGCAATGACATGTTTGATTCCAATAACTATAAAATGTTTTGATTATTGGTGTTATGGCATGTGAATACTTAATATTGTTTTGATGGGTTTTGATATATGAAATCATCAACATCAACAATGAAGTATATAATAACATGTCTATACATATTCAAATTGTAGACATCATGCTACTTTACAGACTTCTGGGATAGTAAAAACCAAAAAAGGAGGTTTTTTAGCCGCCTAAAATATGAGTATTATTATAAAAGAATTAATTTTCTTGTTTAGTGTAAAAATGAATGTTTAATTTTTTAAGTGCTCAGACAAAAAATCTACTCTAAGAAGTATAGATTTCATAAATGGCTTAAGAAAAAAGAACATATTAATGGCTTGCAATAAACAAAAGAGAGATAAGAGTAAATTTTAATAGGTATTGGTTTAATGATATAGTCTTGAATTATATCTATACTATCATTAATATTTGTACAAGCAATGGAAATGAGCTAAAGATTTGTAAACGTATGAACCTTAAAATGCTAGCTATAAATGTATTTATATAGGTACTTATAATAGATAGTAAATATATGACATCATTTCTTAAATTAATGAAAATGAGCATTAGCTTTATTTAACGCTTATATATTTTAAGAAAAGAAATAAAAGTATACTATCCATATAACAAGTAAATATGAGCATAAGACTATCTAAAAAGTATTTAATACAACAAGTAGATACTACCCATAGGATTGTCTAAAAAGTGTTCAATACAAAAAGTATGTAATAGCTGGTTTCCAAAACATTACTGAGGGTTAGAGTCTTAGGCTATTGAGTCACATAAGTTTTATCATTTAGAATTTATGAAATGCATTTTATTCACATGCATATCATTAGCATACACACATGAATTTTGATTTCGCATTGCAAGGATAGTATATACACTCAATTGACATATTCCAGGGTATGAAAGATTTAAAATTATTATTGTGTATTGTTTATGTCTTTAATTTTGGCTTGCTGGATTACAATTAGTAAATTGGAATTAATTGATACAATTAGGAGATTGATGAATTAATATGTACATTTGAACTAGGAAAAATGTTAAGTGGCAAGATAAGTTGACATATAGCAATATAAATAAATGACATGTGGCATTAAGATTTAGTGACAAATGGCTTAGATAATTAGGTGACAAATGGCTTAGAGATTGAATGACAAATGACTTAAAGATTGAGTGACAAATGGAATAAGTATTTAAATGACATTTGGTATATTAAGTAGAAGACATGGAGCTTGGTTCTTTACATGACAAGTGTCATAACACTTACCATACACCTACAACCCATGACACCCACACACAAGACATAACCATTTTCTCTTTCATTTTTTTCTACATGTTATCATCTTCTTCCTTCTCTCATTTTTGACACTCACATAACCCTCACAACTTTTGATTTTTTGAAAAAATTCTACACTTTACCACTCCAACATTTTTTTGTATTCATCTTGTTGCTAAAACCTAATCTATTCCACCTTGAATTTGTAATGATCTTTCAAGTTTGGAAGGCTAGGTTAAATTGATTAACTGGGGATGCTTTTGAGCTAAACAAGTAAGTCAAGTGTTGTTTTTTATGGCATGCTTTAATAACAAGATTATGATGATGGATTATATATGATGTTGATGATAAAGTGTGCTGGGATATTGATGAATAAATGGATATAACCATGTTCTATCTTTGAGTGCATGATAAACAACAATTTATAATTTATTGTATGGATGATTTTGAGTTAGGATTGAGGTGAAATTGATGAGGAATTGAAGTATTCTTAATCAACTATTAAGAATATGTTTTGAATTTTGGAAGAACGTGTTAAATTAAGGAGAAATTGAAGGAAAATGAAGGTTGAACACTCGGTTCACTCATCCCACGATCGTGGGAAGGTCCTCTACGATTTTGGGCAATGCTTTGGAAATGAAATTTCTATTTTGTATGATTGTTGAACCAAATAAGGATAAGTTACATTACCCTAGTGCATTTGGGCTTGATTAAGGCTTAAAATGAACCTAGTTTGATGCTTGATTAATTGGTTGAAGGTTTGATAAGTTTAGGTTGTTAATAGATGTTATAACTTAAGGAATGGATTGTTTGATATCAATGTATTAAAATTTTGAAAATTTAGAATTATTAAAGGGATAAAGGTGTTCTTAGGAATGCAATTGTGATCCAAAGGATATGAGTAAGGTGTTTTAGGTAAGAGTGAATAAGAATTGTGATATTGTGTGATTATATAATGCTAAAAAAGGATTAGTGAATGTATGATTCATGAATTTAGAATAATTAAGTTTCTTTAAGGTATAAACCTAATTGCAAAAGGATTGGTGAATGTATTATTGATGAATTTAGAATAATCAAGTTTTTTTAGGTATAAACCTAATTGCAAACTAGTTATATCTAAGTTATGATGGATGAATGGTTAAGATATATGATTTAAGGATACATACTTCGGACAACCAATTGAGCATGCATTGAACATGACACATATACATGGGCATGATTGAGTAGTTTTATGATTGATCAACTTAGTAATGTGTAAAATATGTGTGTATTGTATGACTAAAGAAACACAAGTTGAATGTCAGCATCCGGACATTATCGGGTCATCAAGGCAATAGCTTATCTGGAGCATATTATGAGTTAACCTAGATGTTTTCTCACCATGATTGATTTGTTTTTGTTTAAAATTCAATTATTGAATCATTACTTATGTGATTGTGATAATTCTGGACATTGACGGTTCGAGGAGTTTGATATTTAGGATTGTATTAGGAGTGATTTCTAATTGTATGTGAATCTGGAAAATATGTATACTCAAATGTTGAATTCCAGACTCAGATATGATGAATGACTTTGCACATTGAATGAAAGTTATTGATAGCATATTATATGAATCAATGTATTCCATCACATTGATAAATATTATCAGATAAAGGAGTTATGATAGGAGTGATCAGTGTGAAAAAGAGCTTAAACCTCAGAAATATGCCCAAAGAGCCATATACTCAATTATTAATGAGCTCGGTATCCACAATGAGTATGGGACAGTAAATGAAATAAGCTTGGTATCCATAATGGATACGAGACAGTAAATAGGCGCTTAGTCATAACAAAGTAAAAATGAATGGATTCATATATGGATTTGCATATACAACCTGATATGTATCATATGGATGATTGAAATAAATTATTGGATTATTATGAAATAGTGATATGAAATATTATACATGAGTTATACTTGTTGAAGCATGATAAAATGTGACGTAATATTTAATATTGGATAATATGATTTGCTTGTGAATTTGAATGTGGATTGTCCTTATATTTTGATATAAGTGAGCAAATCGATGATGGTTCACTCACTGAGTTCGCAAACTCATTAAAATTGCAACGTTGATTTTCAGGTACGAGCGAGACCTAGCTTTTAAGGAAAACTAGTAGACATTTGGTACTATTAATTTTGGAAAACAAGAATGGATCAAAGGTTTAGTCAGCTGATATCTAAGGAGTCTAGTAGATTGTGTTTATTTAGTTTCTCATTTCATGTAGAACATTTTATAAAAGAGCAGTAAACTCTTACAAGTTTTTGGTAATGTCAATATATGTATTATGAAGTGTAATGCTACAGTGTAAGTTATGTTTATGAATGAAATGGGAAAAGTTGATCTTACGACTACTTATGTTTTGTATGATGCCATAATAAGTTGATGTGATTGCTCTAGCATATCATTTCATAGGGTATGTTCTTGAATGCCCTCTGGATGTTCGGGCATATACTTTATGGTAGTGGTGTGTTACAAATTTTTGGTATCAGAGCATGGTTTGGCATCCGCAAGGACATATAAGAGCATTTAGACGTATAAGAGCATTTAGACATGATATATAGTAAGAGACTCATATAATGATCACCATTGTTGTATGTTATAGGTCATTTGCTATAGTAGATCGAGTCACAGAGTCAGTTGACCTTGAGTCCGTAAGAGCCAATAGAGAGTCCCCAGCACCCCAGTTTGAAGAAATGCCTCAAAGGGGGTCCTGAAAGGAAAGAAAAGAGGTATGATAAACTTAGGAAACAGGGGGTTGTAGACTTCTATGGAAGTATAGACCCTGTTGAGGCAGAAGGTTGGTTAGAGAGAATAGAAAGGGTATCTGATCAGATGGACTATGAGTCTGACGAGAAGTTTGACTACGTAGTCTCACTACTACAAGGTCCAACTTATCAGTGGTGGAAGACTATTCCTAGCAATTCTGCCTGACCTTATTGATTGTCATGGGAAGATTTTCTAAAGGTCTTAAAAGAGAACTTTATGCCAAAGATCCTATTTGGATAGGAAGATGGAGGAATTCCTAGATCTGAAATAGGGCAATCTCATTATAGCCTCGTATAAGGTGCAGTTTAATAAATTAATGGGATATACTATTGCTTTGATTCTGACAGAGGAGGATAAATGTAGGCGGTTTGAGGATGTACTGAATATAGAGATCAGAATGAGGTTGGCTATCACTAATTTGAGTAGTTTTACTAAGTTGAGAGCTGCCTCAATCTGAATTGAACAGTTATTGAAAGATGGACAAGGAGAGTATAGCCAGGAGTTCATAATGAAGAGACATGGTGAGTCTCAAGTTGATTATGGTAGGAGATTCAGTAAATGCCAAAATAGACCAATTCACTTACAAACTAGATTGAGACAGTCAGGGTTTAGACCGAAAGGCAGTTTTGTTTTTGTTGGTAGTGGTAAAGGTCAAATATCTAGAGGGAAAACATAACAAATGCCTAGTTGTGAACATTACGGAAAGAAACATGGTGGAGAGTGTTGGAAGATATTGGGAGCTTGCTTTCGTTGTGGCTCTTTTGAGCATCAGATTAGAGACTATCCCACGACTTCGGGGCCACAGTCTGGAGTGAGAGAGGGATCAAGATCAGTGACTGAGATGATTGTTTAGCAAAGTAGAGCTAGTGGAGCAGGACAGAAAGGCAGAGGTAGAGGCAAAATAAGTTCAACAAGTCTTAGTGTCAGGACGAGGTAAAATAAGTTCAACAAGTCTTAGTGTCAGGACTGAGTGTGAAGTAACCAACCATAGTCCTAGGCCAAGATCTATGCTATTATGAGAAAAGAGGCCTAGAACTCTCCAGATGTTATTGCAGGTGCATTATATGTCTTTCAATTTGAAACATTTGCATTGTTAGATATAGAATCTACACATTTATTTGTTACACCACATCTGGCATCTAAACTACATTGTGAGAGAGATGTTGAAATTTGTTTTAGAAGTGAGTACTCCAGTAGGTAATACTATAGTGATTAGGGAAGTCTGTGAAGGGTTCATTATTCGGGTTGACCAGGAAAAGTTAGAAGCCAATTTGATAGTATTGCAGTTAAAGGAGATATATCTCATTTTAGGTATGGATTGGCTTACTGCACATAGGGCTGTGATGAACTGCTATACAAAGGAGGTGATTATTGAATCTCTTAATAAGCCAAGAGTAATATTTCGAGGTTTTAGTTAAGCTGTGCTAACTAGATTGATTTTATTAATGAGTGCTTTAAGACTGTTACCCAAACTGAGTAGACAATACAAGATATTCTTATTATTAGGGATTTCTTATATGTGTTTCCCACCGAACTATCGGGATTGCCCCCAGATAGGGAGATGGAGTTTACGATCGACCTTACTCTAGGTACTGGTCCTATATCTATTCCTCCGTATAGGATGGCATCTATAGAACTTAAGGAACTTAAGACCCAGTTGCAGGAGTTGTTGGATAAGGGTTTTATCAGACCTAGTGTGTCACTTTGGGGAGCTTTAGTTTTATTTGTGAGGAAAAGGACTTTGAGATATGCATTGATTATAGGCAGTTGAATTAGGTGACAATGAAGAAAAAGTATCCTTTACCGAGCATAGATGATTTACTTGATCAATTACAGGGAGCTCAGGTGTTTGCTAAATTGGACTTGAGATCAGGGTACTATCATTTGAAGATAGCAGAAGCTGATGTACCAAAGAGTAAATTTATAACTAGATATGGGAACTTTAAGTTTTTGGTGATGCCTTTTGGGTTAACAAATGCTCCAGCAACTTTTATGGAATTAATAAATAAGATATTCCAACCTTGCTTAGATTATTTTGTTATTATATTCATAGATGATATTTTGGTATATTCGAAGAGTAGAGAGGAACATTATGAGCATTTAAGGTTAGTCTTATAAATAATGAGAGAGAAGCAATTGTATGCTAAGTTTAGTAAATGTGAATTCTGGCTTAATCAAGTGGTATTATTGTGTCATATAGTATCTAGACAGGGCATAAAGGTACACACAAAGAAAGTTGAGGCAACGATGAAGTGGGAAGTCTCGAGAAATGTGTCTAAGATCTAGAGTTGTTTTAGGTTAGCAGGTTATTACAGAAGGTTTATCGAGGGGAATCTTAACCCCTTTGACAAAGCTTATGAGGAAATATGTACCTTTCAAATGGAGTGATGAATGACAAAGGAGTTTTGAGGAGTTAAAACACTGATTAACTATAGCACCGGCATTAGCTATTCCATCTGGATCTGGAGGATATGTGGTATATAGTGATGCTTCATACCAGGGGTTAGGATGTGTTTTGATGCAGTATGATAGAGTGATTGCATATGCATTGAGACAATTGATGTTCCATGAGTTTAGCTATTCGGTTTATGATTTAGAGTTTACTGCAGTGGTATTTGTTTTGAAGATTTGGAGACATTATCTGTATAGTGAAACATTTCATATAATTACATATTATAGAAGGTTAAAATATTTATTGAGTCAGAAAGGACTGAATATGAGATAAAAGTGTTGGATTGAATTGCTTAAGGATTGTGATTGCACGATTGAATACCATCCTGGTAAAGCTAACGTTGTGACTAATGTATTAAGTAGGAAATCCAATAGTAGTATGGCAAAAATTTAGACATCGAGGTTACCAAACCTAATACAACTGAGACCATTGAATGTTGAACCGAATTTGGGGCATAATGAAGTATTGTTAGCTACATTGAAGCTTAGACCGACATTACAAGAAAGGATCAGGAAAGCTCAAAGCAAGGATCCAGAAGTAGTGAAACTTATTGAGAAGTTGAAACATAACTCGAATTTTGAGTTTGAATTGAGGGATGATACATTGTGGTTGAAGTAGAGATTATATGTACATGATGTGGATGATTTGAGGAAAGAAATTTTGGAAGAAGCTCACATTGTAGCCTATGCTATGCATCCTGGTACTACCAAGATGTATAGTACTCTTAAATAACATTTTTGGTGGCTAAGGATGAAGAAACAAATGGTGGAATAAGTTGCCAAATGCTTGACATGCCAGCAAATTAAGGTAAAGCATCAAGCTCTAGTTGGAAAGTTACAGTCATTACCTACTCCAAAGTGGAAATGGGAGAGGATTACTATAGATTTCAATATGGGTTTACCAAGGACTCCAAGGAAACATGATACCTTATGGGTCATTGTTGACAGATTAATAAAATCGGCCCATTTTTACCTGTGAGAGAGCATAACACACTGGATCAGTTAGCTAGGAGGTATGTAAATGAGATAGTGAGATTATATGGAGTTCCAGTATTTATTTTATCAAATCAGGACCCTAAATTTACTTCAAGAATTTGGGGTAGTTTATAAATAGCTTTGGGTACAAGGTTAAACTTTAGTATAACATTTTATCCTCAGACAGATGGATAGAGTGAAAGAATTATTAAGACTATTGAGGATATGCTTAGAGCTTATGTTTTAGAGTTCCAAGGAGCATAGGATCAATATGTAGCTCTCATTAAATTTGCATACAACAATTACTATCACAGTAGTATTGGTATGGCTCCATATGAAGCATTATTTGGAAAATAGTGTCGTTCACCTTTGTAGTAGGATGAAGAGGGTCTAAAAATTGTTGAAGGCCTAGAGTTGATTCAAGATACTGTTGATAAAGTTAAATTGACCCATAGTAGAATTAAAGTGGCTTAAGATAGGCAAAAAAATATGCAGATCAGCACCGGAGAGATATGGAGTACTAAGTGGGAGATAAAGTGTTTCTGAGAGTATCACTTTGGCGAGGAGTGATAAGGTTTGGTAAAAAGGATAAGTTCAGCCCTAGATACATTGGTCCATATGAAATTACTGAGAGAATAGGATCATTGGCTTACAAGTTAGCTTTACTAGTGGAGATGACTTAGATTTATAATATGTTTCATGTTATCATGCTCAGGAGATATCAGTCAGATCTGACACATGTGTTACTAGCTCAGAAGGTTGAAGTTACAATTAACTTGAGTTATGTTTAGGAACCGGTTAACATAGTTGGTTATCAGAATAAGCAATTGAGAAATTGAATGTTTCCATTTGTTAAAGTCCTTTGGAGGAATTGGGATTGAGGTGAAATTGATGAGGAATTAGAGTATTCTTAATGAACTATTAAGAAGATGTTTTGAATTTTGTATAAATATGTTAAAATCTGGAGAAATTGAAGGAAAATGAAGGGTGAACACTCAGTTCACTCATCCCACGATTGTGGAAAGGTCCTCCACAATCATTGGCAAGGCTTTAGAAATGAAAATTTCTATTTTGTGTGATTGTTGAACCAAATGAGGATAAGTTTCATTACCTTGGTGCATTTGGACTTAGATTAAACCTAGTTTGATGCTTGATTAATTGGTTAAATATTTGATATGTTTAGGTTCAATGTAACACAAATCTAGAAATTTAGAATTATTAAAGGGATAAAGGTGTTCTTAGAAATGTAATTGTGATCCAAAAGATATGAGTAAGGTGTTTTAGGTATGAATGAATGAGAATTGTGATATTGTGTGATTATATAATGCTAGAAAAGGATTATTGAATTTATGTGTTAGGCCCCGTTTCTAAAGTCCAACTCCTATTCGGAACACATATATCCTAACCCAACATTTAATCGAAAATATCATAATACTCTTTAATATATTAAAGACAACTAACTCTCATCAATCACAACAACCTTATCTTTCCTTTATATAGTACATCTAATTTCAACTCTCAT
>JANQBM010856952.1:0-13560 GCA_025594535.1 Erythroxylum domingense | reverse complement strand
TCCAATATGGCAAATCCCAAAAGATGCTTCATTTTCTCCAGCCAAAGTTTCTACTAATGCTTGTATTAATTTCATCAGCTTAAAGTTCTGTAACTTTTAGTAAACCTAATTCGTCAATCTCCTGCAATATCTCTTCACTAAATTTGTCAGGGGGACGAGGTGTTTTGACCATCCTATTCTTAATGAACTTTTGTTTATTACGCCTAAATGGATGATCTGGAGTAAGAAATTTTCTATGGTTGTCAAACTAACATATTTTGCCCCCGTTTAGAAGATAAAATGCATCATAATCATTAACACAATAAGGACAAGCCATTTTTCCTGCTGTGCTCCATCTAGATAACATGGCATAAGTCGTAAAATCACTAATTATCCACATCAAAATTGCTCTCAACATAAAATTTTGTTTCAGAGACACATCCCATATCTGAACACCATATTCCCAAACATGTTGCAATTCAAATATCAATGGTTGTAAGAAAACATCAATTTTATGATTTGGATTTGTAGGCCCTGGCACAATCACTGTCAAGAACATATAGCCCCTTTCATACACATCCATGGAGGCAAATTATAAGGAGTAATTATGACTGGTCATGATGAATATTGCTGGCAGGATTAACCAAAAGGTTGAAATCCATCCGTCGATAATCCCAACCCAACATTTCGGCTTTTAGCTGAAAACTCATAATGGGTGTCATTGATTTTCTATATTTTCCTGAAAGTTATAACCGCCTGCATCATAAACCATTCGCATGGAAGGATTTTCATTTACATCGACATTATTTGATTTAAATCCAATCCCCCTTCAAACCCATTGAAGCTAACTGATCATTATGCTTTATTATTCCTTGAGCTGCTACAAATCAATGGCTCCCTATGTCGTGTCCACTGTAAATAATTGGGGCAAACCCTCTTCTCAACAAATACCCGTTCACTTCATCAATAAGATGGAAATGAATCTGTTTGTATTTTTTACATGAACATCTAATCTTTGGCCCATCTATATATGCAGGTTGAGAATACACCCAAATTTGATGTATTTTGCTTAATATTTGATACTTAATATGCTTCAAGTGTGTTTACAGGTGATAATTGCCTTTTTGGACTTAAAGGAGAAGAAACCGGACAAAAACACATCTAAAATAGAAAAAAAACAATATGGAAGAAATGCATGTTAAGCAAGTTTTATTTCTAATAAAACCCCTAATATTTGCAAGTATATAGGTAATAAACTTGTAATATTAAAGGTGTCGATCCCACGAGGAGTTGGTGAACTATTCTAGTTCTAAGTTATCTAAGGCCTAGAAGGATCATAAAAAAATAAAAACTAAACAGAAAAGTAAATTCGTGAACATTAATTGTTTGGAATTAAAATGTAAAATTAATACACAAGGAATCAAATTGAGCACCGCCAAATTAACAATGTAAATCACATAAGGAAGATTAGTCGATTATGAGAAGGGGATTTATCCTATCATCAAATGCTAACATGATTACTTTTGAGTTAATACGGTATCGGTCCTAAACTTTCGAAGGGTGTATTACTCTCTCTTGAGTTGTAATCATTAAACCCTAAATCATAACCCCTAACTGAATTATGGAATTTATAATATGTCAATTAACAAGAAACCCGCAAATCTTAAGCCGTCTAATAGGCGAATAGGTCCTCACACGAGATCTCTCTTTGTATAAATTTTTGATTTGATTACCTATGTGATCTATTAGATTGTTTAACTCTCATTACCCAATCTAATCATTTTACTATTGGTTCACTCTCTCAATTGTTACCGAAGTATGCAAATACAACAAATAATCACAACACCAAATGTAATAACATCAAAAGAAATCATATTAATATTGATTCAAGAAAAAAATCCCTAAAGAAGTTTAGAGCATCATCATCAAACCGAAATCCATCACTATCAAATCCATATTATACATTCACAAGAAAGAACAATAAAGATGAAATGAAATCTCACTTGGAAGGGTCGAAATAGATCAAGAAGATAGTAGTACTACAGCCCTGCTTCTCCATCTTCCTTTCTCCTCCTTCTCTCCTCTTTTTCCTTTCTCTTTGGATCTTTTTCAAAGTAGCAGAAAAATGGAGCTCCCCTTAGGGTTCTTTCTCTTTCTTTATATATTCTTTTCTATTTTAGGTAAACCCTAGGGTTTTTTTAGGTCCAAAAAATCCCAAATGTCCCTTGGTAAGTTACGTTAGGGTTGTTTATGTTATCTGTTGTGTAGGCCACGATCGTGGTACTTCATTTAGCTCTCTGTCACGATTATAGCTCCCCCTAACTAATTCTGTCAAGATCGTGGGTCTAGGTCTAGATCTGGGCTTCCTCCGATTCTCCTCTATTTTTTCATATTTGTTCTCAACACTAACGAATAAATCAAGGCACCTGAAATACATAAAATTAAAGCTCAAAGGCATGCTCTAACCTATATATCACTTAAAATAAGAACATTTAACTAAATAATACATTCCTAACCTAAACATGCATTAATCTTTTAATTTAACAACTAAACACATACTAAACAACCCACTAAGACATTATGCAGCTTACCATTATCAATATCCCCACACTTAAAATTTTGCTTGTCCTCAAGCAAAGAAAAAAAAAAAACCAAAACACAACATACATATATATTTTATAATGGGATAATGACATTAAACCTCACGAAACAAATTTAACTATAAACATGATCCTGCAAGTTGTTTTAGCTTATTAATATGTGAAATCTATGTCTAAGTACTTTATACTAAATATACATACTAAAAAGGACTTATTGACACATTCATTCACTCCTATCACTTACACACATACATTGATAATTATTTGGTCAATCAAAATTGTAACTATCCTTAAGCGACTGTTTATAAGAGATCATGCTATTCACAAGATTCGTAGGATTTATTAAACAACAAACTAGTTTTGTTAATTTTATTAACATAAACATAGCCTTTTGATGCGAAGGCAAACATTTGCGATGAATGTCCCCCAGTTACTTAACTAGGCCAAGTTTTTATTAAGTGACTTGGTTAAAATGTCATTATAACCTTTTGATGCAAAGGCAAACATTTGTGATGAATGCCCCCTGGTTACTTTGCTACATCACTTTCCCAACTAGCTACTAGCTTTATTCATAATCCAATTTATTTAAAAAAGAGCTAGGGAAATAGTTATTTAATTAATATTTTTATATTTTTCTTGTCTATCTCATTTCTTAAGCTAATCATTCTCCTGAAAAGATACTGCTAATTATTCGATTGGCCTAAAATTATAAATGAATGTGTTAAAAATTCCTAGAGTGAATGAACTAACATTGTATCTTAATTAACATGCATATTTAACTGAAGCAACCTAGAACACTAATTTCTCAAGCTAATAAAGTTTAGTAACCTAAAGACTATGTTCAATGTTAAATTAATTTTGTTAAATCCTAGCCATTGATACATTTACACAAATTGTATCATTCAATCCTAAACAAAACTAACACATATAATGAAAAATTCACAATCAAATAAAAACATATAATGCACACACCCTACTACACTTAGACAATACATTATCCTCAATGTGAGAAGAACAAACAAACAATACATAAGGTGGGAATAAAAATTAACGAAATAAGAGAGATATGAGAACAATTGAAAACAATAATGAATGCAATTTGTGTAAATGTGTCAATGGCTAGGATTTAACAAAACTAACACATAGAATGAAAAATTCACAATAAAATAAAAACATATAATGCACACAACCCTCCTACACTTAGACAATACATTATCCTCAACGTGAGAAGAACAAAAAAACAATACATAAGGTGGGAATAAAAATTAACGAAATAAGAGAGATATGAGAAAAATTGAAAATAATAATAAAAATAAAAGGCAAGGGTTAGAGTATAGAACTGTCATGGTGATTGAGGTGGTGATGGTGTTGGCGTTGAAACCAAATCCGCTTAACACCATAATTGCTTTACTTTCTTATAATTGATTTATGAAAGTAAAAGAATTAGTAATCCAACCTATTCCAAATCATTAAGACTTATTTATAGAATTTAAAACAAATCTAACTACATAACAATTTAAATCTAACTACTAAACATGATAAGTTATGGTCATTAGCTTGACTGTGCATCCTTGGAAACTCAGTTGGGATTAATATGAGTGGCTTGCTTCCACCTGTGTTGCCCAATTTTAGCTTTGTAACTTGTAAATAAACTACACGTTGGAAGATAATCAGAAAGACAACATTGATAATATTAAGATAACTAATTAAGTTCAACAATGTCCTTTTTACTAACAAACTATCAATAAAATAAAGAATAACAAAAATCCTTAAATCTTCTAATGAATCTAGTAGTTTGTCCTGTAAGAGAGTGATCTATTCTTGTTCTTCTTCTACTTACTGCTTTAAAGATTTGACCACATTAAT
Source organism: Erythroxylum domingense (assembly GCA_025594535.1). Classification (NCBI taxonomy): domain Eukaryota; kingdom Viridiplantae; phylum Streptophyta; class Magnoliopsida; order Malpighiales; family Erythroxylaceae; genus Erythroxylum; species Erythroxylum domingense. Next base: position 9,115 of record JANQBM010856952.1, on the reverse strand, counting down.
TTTCTTGAATGAGTTACCCTTCTTCTTCTTGTTTTGGTCTTCAACAAGGTGGGATTCAACTTTTTTTCCAGTGTTACTTCTAGCTCATTCTCACTCCTAAGTGTGATAACCTTACATTGCTCTCTTGGATGTACTTATATGTTGCTTAGAAAGTTTTCCACACTTCTCCTACAAAGTTTACGAGAAAGATGTCTCATTTGAATCTTTAAGTTGTGAATAGGAGAGCATAATCTTCCATTACTTTCTCAAACTTCTCTTCGAGCCTCTTTTTGGCTTCTTCCATGTTCATGAGCTTATCAATAATCTTGTCTAATTTAGAATCCCACGAACTGGACTCATCTTTTCCTAATAGGTATTAATGTCTTATCGGGTCTTAGTTATGTGTAAGTTTTAATAAATAACCCTTGATAATCTGCAAGTACATAGTTCGTTAATGTAGTACCTAAGGTTTTGATCCCACGAGGGGTGATAATCTAATCCTAAAAGCTAAGGCTAGAAATAAATAAAAAAATTCAAAATGTAACTAACTAAAAAGAAAATTTGATTCAATTCAATAAAATTAAATTAAGAATCAATCACGGAAATACAAATTACTAAGTAATTGCAACACACCTGAGAATCAACCTAAGGAAATTACCAATTAAGAGAAAGGAAAATTTACCTATCCTTAATGCTAACCTAATTGATTATGAATTACTGGATTATTGGTTCTAGACAATCCAAAGGTTGATTGCTCTCTCTAGAGTTATGACCATTAACCCTAAATCATAAAACCTAATCAGATTATAGAGGTTGCAATCTCTTAATTTACAACCTATCTAAAACCCTAATTAGTTCTGAAGTTCTCTAATAAACTATAGGAAAGCTATGCAAGATCTCTCTTTACATAATTTACCGATTTGATTTAATTCTAATTTCTATTAAATCACCAAACTCTTGTTAGCCTAATTTAATCGTTTTTCATTCAATTCACCCTTTTAATTTATTATCGATTATGAAATTATAGAATTAAATCACAATAAGTCCAATAAACACATAAACAATCAGCTTTCGATAATTCAAGAATAAAACTCCGAATGTGAGTTTAAACATCCTCAACATTCTAGATACTATCATCAACTATTTATTACAATTCTATACAATAATAAAACTGAAATTAAATAGGAAATACAATCTGAATGGATGATAGGAGGTAGTGATATTGGGAAACTCCTGATCCGAGAAGTATGTCGAGTTAACTTCTTCTCCTCTTCTCTCTTCCTTCTTCTCTTCCTCAATCTCTCGATGAATTCTCTCTAAGGTTTCTCAAGGTGGCTGACACAAAAGCTTCCTTTACCTTTTTTTTGTTCTTTAAATATCCTTTTGCATTCTGAGCAACCCTAGGATTTTTCTGGGGTCTAAAAGATCCAAAAATCCCTCAAAACTTGACGTTTTTTAGTGTCTGTTCATCTGCTCGATGAAGGCCACGATTGTCGTTTGTGTCAGCCTTCTGTCACAATCGTGGCATGCAAGCCATGATTATTGACTGTTTCGTTGTTTCAGTCTGAATGTCTCCAAAACTTCTCTGTTCTTCAATGTTAACCCTGAAACACTAGCAAACATATCAAGGTACCTCAAGAACATAATATTTAAGCTAAAAGACTTCTACAAACCCATAAAACACTTAAAACACAAATAATTAACAAACTAATACAATTCTAACCTAAACACATATGAAATGATTGAATTAATAGCTAAAATCATATCAAACTAAGCTCGAAAATAAGATGCAATTCACATTTATTAATGTCCCATGTGAGTCCTTACATTGTTAGACCAACAAAATTTGGGATGTTCTGCGACCCCGAATAGTACGTGTTCAAATAAAGATGATATGTTCCTCGGCCAAATTGTGCATTATTGAAGTCCGCAAGGGTCCTTTGCTCTCATTGATGTATTTCCTCCACCATCTTTCTCTCCATCTCTTTCTGGAATTTAATTTTGGTGATTCCTTATTGTTGCTTTGTGATGTCTAAATTGATGTGTCTTCTACTTTATGTCGGAGCTTCCTTCTCTTATTAATTTCTTTATTTCATTTTTAATTAATTTCTTGTGTTATACATTTATAATTTTCATTATGTTTTGCTTGAGTACAAGTAAAAGCTTAAGTGTGGAGATGTTTGATAGATGAACATTAGACTATATTTTTACACCTATATTTGATTTATTTTACTCGATATTTAATACTTTTAATGTATATTGAGTACTTAATATGATTCAAGTGTGTTTACAGGTGATAATTATCTCTATGAACTTAAAGGAGAAGAAATGAAATGAAAATGCTGGTAAAACAGAAAAAAAAAACAACAATCTATAAGAAATGCATAGTTTTGCACTTTCACAATATCCGACAATTTTCGATTATACATATTCATATGCACGAGCATGCATAACCCAAAAATCCTAATTTTTAATATAAAATGACATTTTCAGATTCTAATGAAAAGAGGAGACCTTGGGAGGTGATTTCCAAATATGAAGAATGTCCAGAAGAGACGATTTTGGTTTAGAGAAGCTGGAAACACAAAGAAATCATCGAAAGTTCCATCAAAATACAAGATCAAGCCTTTACATCACAAGAACATTTAATTGAAGACAATCAGGGAGATTTAGAATTATAAACCCATTGTTTTCAATTAGTTTTTCTTTCGATTTATGTTTGATTTCGTGTTTGATCATGTGTTACTAAACTTCCAGTTGGTATTTAGGTTAGATGAACCTTATGTTAATACTTTGACATGATTTGATTCCTTTATTAATGTAATTGGTCTGATTGATTATTGTTAGCTAGTTACACATTTTATTGATAATCTAATTTCATACGTAGAGATTAAGAAATCCTAGTGTAAATAGATCTACCATAATTAGAAGGAGTTGATTGCAAGCTTAGAGATAGGATGAAATAAATCTTCCAGTTAAAAACCTAATAGAGGTATTTATAAAACAGTAACATAATTCTATAAGATTTAACCTAAGTAATTTGGTTAAAGACCTTAGGATTAGTTGTTAGTAGTCTCAAGGTTAGCGATCTTCATGGTCTAATAAATCATCAAAACAATTGCATGATAAAAGATCAATTTGTTAAGGGTTTAAGGAGATTTAAACCTAGATACTAATTTTTGATAACGATAGTTTTCTAAATGAATTCCACTATCTTTGCATTGATTATCATTTCCTATTTCTTTACTTATTTTAGTTTTATTTTCTTTTTATTAAAAATTTAAAATCAATCTGTATGCTAGATAATATAGAAAGGTTAATTACTAGTATTCATAGTTTTTATATGATTGACCCGTACTTTCCTTTACTAGTTTTGTAGTTTCACCAACTTTAATGGTTACATCTAATAAGGGACACGAGCCATAGGAATTTAATTTAATCGTTTAGTACATGTTTAGGTTATAATTGTGTTAGTTTGTTAATTATTTATGTTTTGAGTGTTTTATGAGTTAATACAAGTCTTTGAGCCTAAATATTATCTTTTTGAGGTACCCTGATGTGTTTGCTAGTGTTTCAGGGTTAAAATTAAAGAATAGAGAAGTTTTGGAGATATTCGCACCGAAAAAGGTCTACGATCATGGCATATCAAGCCACGATCATGACAGAAGCACTAGAGTTGGCCTACAATCATGCCCTGAATACTACGATCGTGAGATAAGTGTAAGGAATGGCCCACGATCGTGGCCTGCATGCCACGATCATGACAGAAGGCTTGGATGTGGCCCACGATCGTGGCCTGTATCAAGTAGACGCATAAACACTTTAGAACATCAAGTTTTGAGGAGTTTTTTTGGACTTTTTGGACCTTAAAAAAACCATAGAATTGCTCAGAACATAAAAGGATATTTAAAAAACAAGAAAAGAGGTAGAGAAAGAGCTTAAAGAGCTTTTGCATCAACTACCTTGAGAAACCCTAGAGAGAATTCATTGAGAGATATAGGAAAAGAAGAAGGAAGAGAGAAGAGGAAAAGAAGCTAACTGGACATACTTCCTGAATCAGGAGGTTTCTCGACGTCGCTGCCTCCCATCGTTCTTTTATATTGTATTTCCTATTTATTTTTAGTCTTATCAATGTATAGAATTGGATTGAATAGTTGATGATAGAATCTAGAATGCCGAGGATGTTCTAAACTCACCTTCAGAATTTCATTTTGAATTAATGGAAATCTGGTTGTTTATGTGTTTATTGGATTTATTGTGGTTTAATTCTACGATTGCATAATTCAGTAATAAACTGAAAGGGTGAATCGAATGAAAAAAGATTAAATTGGACTAACGAGAGTTAGGTGATTTAATAGAACAAGAATTGAATTAGATCGAGAAATTATGCAAAGAAGGATTTTGCATAGATTTTCGATAGTTTATTAGAGAACTTTAGAACTAATTAGGGTTTTAGATAGGTTGTGAATTAAGAGATTGTAACATCTATAATCTGATTAGGGTTTACGATTTAGGGTTAATGGTTATAGCTCGAGAGAGAGTAACCAATCCTAGGATAGTCTAAAACTAACAATCCGATAATTCATAATTAGTTAGGTTAGCATTAAGGATAGGTAAGATTCCCTTTCTCTCAATTGGTAATTTCTTTTGGTTGATTCTTGGGTGTGTTGCAATTGCTTAGTACTTAGTATTTCATGTTTAATTCTTAACTTGAATGATTGAATTAAATTTTTGTTTTTAGTTTCATTGCATCTTGGATTTCTGTTATTATTTGTGGCCTTAGATTTTAGGATTAGATTAACTCCCTCCTCGTGGAATCGACACCTTTGGTACTACATTAATCATGCACTTGCAGATTATTAGAGGTTAATAGTTAAAACCTACACATAACCAAACACCCGATCAAGTTTTTGGCATCATTATCAGGGAGGTGATTAGTTTAATTCTTTAGTTTAATGCATTTTAGTTAGTTTTATTTTATGTTCTTTCTATTTCTGAATCTATGCTCTTATATGAACACAAGAGTCACGAGAAGTTCAAGTCATGCAGCTAAAACCTTAGAGTTAGACATCACTCAATTAGAATGATCAATTAGGAAAGCTTGATGTGAAGAAGAAGAAGAAATCGCAAAAGAAAAAATGGCTGAGGAATTTTAATAAGATTTAGACCACAGGCTAAGTAAGGACGTCAACAAAGAACCCTTACGGATTTCATGAGACTAGGGTTCAATGTAGCTAACCAAGGAGTAGCTAGGACACCTGTACAAACAACCTCTTTTGAAATTAAACCAACCTTCCTAAACATATTTCAACAAAATGTACAATTCTATGGCCTAACAAATGAAGATCCCAATGCACATATAGTAAACTTCCTTGAAATCTACAGTACCTTTTGGTACCATCAAATGTTGGAGGATGCGGTAAGACTTAGGCTCTTTCCCTTTACCTTAAGAGATAAAGCAAAGGCTTGGTACCATTCTCTCAACCCAACGAATTTCACCACTTAGGATCAACTAGTTCTTATCTTTCTAGATAAATATTTTCCCCTTACCAAGACCATGAAGATTATCAAGGAGATTACTAACTTCCATTAAGGTGACAGGGAATCGATCTATGAAGCATAGGAATGATACAAGGACTAGCAATGGAAATTCCCACACTATAACTTACCTAAGGAGTTGTCGTTGTAAACATTCTATAATTGAGTAACCCTACATATGAGAGGCACGATTGATGCAACTTTAGGAGGATCACTGATGAGAAAGACAATAGACGAAGCAGAAGAGTTGATAGAGGAGATGGCGTGTAATTACTACCTATAGACGAACGAGCAAAGTAGAGAACCCACTACTTTCTGAGAACAAAAAGGAATTGTAGCTGTTGATCAAATAACAGATATGCAGGTGAAATTTGATAACTTAACTCGATAGCTCAACAATATGAAGGCTTTATTCTTAGCTTTGGTAAAAGCTATGCAACTAAAGTGTGAACTTTATGGACAAATGGACCATGATACGGTGGACTGCTTCTTGATGAAAGATAGCAATCTAAAGCAAGTTAATTATATAGGAGCTCAATATAGGATAGGAGGGGAAAACAATCCTTACTTCAACACATACAACCTGGGTGGAAGAATCACCCTAACTTCTCGTGGAAAAACAATGTTAGAGGACAGTTCAGACCTCAAAGACAACCAGGTTTCTAACAAGATAAACCGATCTTAATGGAATCCAAGTTAGACAGGATTTTAGACAAGGTTGGAACCCTTATCAATGCACAAAAGATTCTGGAAGGCAGATTTGAACAAGTAACAAAGAACCATGCCTCTTCAATCCATAATCTAGAGATCTAAGTAAACCAATTGTCAAATGCTTTCTCTACACAAAATACGGAAATTCTTCCTATCACTTCGGGAACAAAACCAAGGTAGCAACTAATGGATGTTACACTTTAAAGTGGGAAGGAACTTGAACCACCCACAAAGACAATATAGTAGCCTATCCATCCTGTTGAGAAAGATCAAGAAAAAGAGGAAAAAGTGAATATGAACAAATACCCTCCTTAAGTCACTCCTCCACCATATCCACCCAATATTCCTTTTCCTCAATGATTACAAAAGAAGAAGCTAGATGCGCAATTTGCAAAATTCATTGAGAAATTAAAGATGTTATAGATAAATCTCTCATTTGTAGAGACTTTGGAACAAATTCCTAAATATGCAAAAAATTTTAAAAACATATTATAAAAGAAGCGTAATTGGGAAGATAATTAGACGGTAGCTCTAACTAGTACCTGCAGTTCCTTAGTAACTAGCTAGATGCCGTCCAAATTGAAGCATCCAGGGAATTTCACAATACCCTATATGGTTGGTAAATTTGAATTCACAAAGTACTTGGGCAACTTAGGAGCAAGTATTAATCTTACACCTTTCTCAGTATTTACCATACAACTCTCATAGAGCATATACCCAACATACTGAAGGATATTTGGGGACATACTCTACGAAAATGGCATTTTAAGGCTACTAAATCAATTCATTTTTACTTTTTAATGCATCACACATAATATAAAACATTCCAATAATCATATTGTTCCATTTTTAAGCATAAACATATATAGTCTCGAATGTCAATACATTTCCAAAATTCACATGTACAATATACAGCAGTTGAGAGATACAATTCTTAATACAACATAACTAAGACATTTACAGGCACAACTGATCCCGACACTGACCCATATCCGATTGTAGAAGTTGCTTTAACTAGACTAGCTAGATTTCTCCGGAACCTGAAAAACAATGGTGCAATTTTAGTGAGTTTGTGAATTCAGTAAGTGAACCATCATTGATGTGCTCACTCAAAATAGACATAAATATCGCAAGTATATAACACAGTTCAATCATGATCTCACATTATTCAGAATCAAATCCCATATATCATATCGCTCAGAATTTAGGACCTAATCACAGTATTCATCATATTTCAACAAGTCTGTTATTAGCACAAGCATTTCATATATTCATTTCATGATAGACGTACTCATCTATGACAAGACATAAATATTACAAGCAATAACCAAATCCACAAGTATATCATATTGTTCAGAATCAATTCTCATTTAACACATTTTTCAATTGTCTATATCAACTCACAATATATGTATACATGCTTCGATAAACACATTATGAATAAAAACATATAATTTAATCATTTCATAGTAACCTAATCATTCATCTCATCAACATGTATACAATGTTGGACATCATTGTGTCAACACAATTCAATAACTTTTCACAACTATTCATACGATACATGTAAAGAAATATATATGCAATACAATGCACATGAGACTCCACTTTTATTTTTACTTTGTTGTGATTGAGTGTCTATTAGTTGTCCATATCCCTCGTGGATATTGGGCTTATTTCAGGTATTGACCCATATCCCTTGTAGATATTAGGCTTATTTTAGGCACTGACTCATATGTCCTGTGGATACTAGGCTTATTTTAGGTACTATCTCATATCCTTTGTGGATACTGGGTTTGTTTTAGATACTGACCTATATCCCTTGTGGACAAGGGGGTTTTTTTCAGGCTAGTTGGTTACAACTCCTTTATATGATCATGCACATTAATTTCATGAAATGCATCATTTCACATCATGTGCTATCAATCACTTTTATTCGGTATGCACAGTTATTCATCACAAACATCGGATCAAAATTCGGTATTCAACATTTAGTTGAGTATCACTTATTTCATACACATTTATATTCACATTTATCATCAGACCTTGGTCGAACACTCAATAATAATATCAAATAACACTTAGTAAGTCAAATTCATATACAATGAGCACTTCCAATACAGTCCCAAATAATGGTCTCATCGGATAATTGATGTCTAAAATTATCGCAATCAAACTAGTAACAGTTCAATATATAAAACATTAAATAAGAGCAATTCATATATGGTGTGGTATATCTAAGTCATCTCACAACACATATAACTCAAACAGAAAAACACATATAATTGAGTTGACACATCTAGGTTGACTCATAGTATACTCCGGGTGAGCTATTGCTTTGATGATCTCGCAATGTCTGGATGTTTTCGATCCACTGGTACTTCTATATCATGTTCAATGCATACACAGTTCACTATTCTGGGTATATTTTCCTAATTCATAACACGTAATCTTAATTCACATATGCTTAATTTTAAACTTAGGTTTACAACTCAATTATACAAGATTATTCTAAGTTCATCACTTAATCATTCACTAAAGTTATTGTAACACCCCACTCCTGCTGGACCCGAACCCGATTCGAGGGTGATACCCGAGTCCGTGCCCCGCGAGGGTGGCATGTCACATCACTTAACAATTAAAACCCGGTACACATTTTTTTTTGAATTTAAAACTCTTATCATTGATCATAAATGTGGGCCCACTTTTTCTTTTATACAAAACTTTTTTTTTTCTTAGCAAGGAAACATACAATACCAAAAGTCGATAACTCAAATTGGCCCATTTTGTTTAAAACCATTTGGAAACATTCAAGGAAATTAACAAAACATTTATTAGCCACTTGGGCCCATTTCAAATTCCAAATACAAATCATACCATTTATTAT
>JANQBM010856931.1:0-13562 GCA_025594535.1 Erythroxylum domingense | reverse complement strand
TATATATATAATTACAAATTGAAAAACCTTTTAGAGATGTAATAAATAAGAATTCACTTTGGAATTTTATTACTTATAAAACTACAGGAGTAGTACAACGCTTTTTATTAGATAATAAAGAACATTTAAAAAATACCCATCATTATAAAGAAACATTAAACGATAGTTCTGCTTTTCATGCAGTAGCAATTGAAATTTTTAAAGAATTTATATGAAGAGACCTCATAGATCATAGACAGACAATAGCAAACCAAGACAGAATAACAGCCCTCAAACATCTAAATAATATGAAAATCTATGACCTCTGTTATTTAGGACATTATATCTGTGAATTTAAGAAATATTATTATAATCTAGCAAGATCTGAACAAGAAATTTATGCTCATATTTTTATCCAAAAATTACCCTATCCTTTTAGTCAAAAGGTCGAAGAAAAATTTCAAACATTAATTAGCAAAAACAAAATAGTAAACAATCTAGGAGGAGCTATTTATACAACATAACAATACTTAACCAACCAATGTTTAGAAAGCCAATTAAGAAAAACTTTAAAACATAATAAACTACAACTCTGCTATTTAAAAAATGCAGATGTTCCTCAACAATATGGTTATCCAAATCCTACAAAAAGACAACAGAAATATAAAACTTTTCGCAAATATAGATGGAGACCTTATCCTAAAAGATATTTTAAACAAAGACCTTTTAGACCCTATAAAAGACAATTTAGAAAAAGAAATTATCGAGAATTTAAGCCAAAAAGAAAAGATTGTCCTAAAAGAAAAAAGAATTGTAAATGTTGGATCTGTAAAGAAGAAGGACATTATGCAAATGAATGCTTGAACAAGAAAAATACTAAATTTAAAGAAAAAGTCAATTTATTAAATTCTGCTTTAGAAAATGAATTAGAACCTATAGAATCTGAATATATTACAGACTTAACAATTTCTTCAATATATCATTATGAATCATATACAGAAAGTTCAGAATCCTCAAGCAAATCTCAACACTACATTTATTCAAGTAACGATTCAGAATAAAACTATCAATGCTTATATTGATACAGGAGCAACTATTTGTATAGCCTCTAAAAAATTATTAAATTAGTGGGAAAAATTAGATAAACCATTACAAATAAGAATAGCAGATGGTAGTTTTAAAGAAATATGGTATGTAAATTATTATAATAATATCCTTATCGAAAAATATACTTTTCCAATACTCACAATTTATCAACAAGAATCAGGGCTCTCTTTAATTTTAGGAAATAATTTTTTAAAACTCTATAATCCATTTTGTCAATATTTATATTTTATTACATTAAGAACTCCTTTAATCAAATCAATCAATCAAAAATCAATAATTTTGAAAATTCCTATTTATCATACAAGTTATTATCAACAATTAAAAAATCTCACTTCTCAATTAGATGCTCTTCAATTTTATCTTTTAAATAATATGACTATTCAAACTGAAATAGATACACTTTTAGAACAAGTTTGTAGTGAAAACCCTTTAGATCTAATTAAAAATCATAATAATCAACTTATTGAAATCAAACTCAAAGATCCATCACAAGAAGTAAATGTTCATAACAATATTCCATACTCACAAATAGATGTACAAGAATTTCTAACTGAATGCAATGATTTACTTACAAAAGGATTAATTACTCCAAGCACTAGTAAACATTCAGCCCCTGCTTTTTATGTAAATAATGCAGCAGAACAGAAAAGAGGAAAAAGAAGAATGGTAATCAATTATAAAAAAATGAATGAAGCCATAATCGAAGATGCATATAAATTACCTAAAAAGGACTATATTATTAATAAACTTAAAGGACATACATGGTTTTCAACTTTAGATGCAAAATCTGGTTATTGGCAATTAAGATTACATGGTAATACAAAACCTTTAACAGCTTTTACTTGTCCCCCTCAGAAACACTATCAATGGAATGTTTTACCTTTTGGATTAAAACAAGCACCTAGTATTTACCAACGATTTATGGATAATAATCTTGCTGGATTAGAAGAATTTACTCTTGTTTATATAGATGATATTATTATTTATTCCAATCAAGATAAAATTGATCATTTAAAAAAGGTTAAAATAGTATTACAAAGATGTAGTGAAAAAGGTTTAATTTTAAGCAAAAGAAAGGCAAAAATAGCTTAACAAAATATTGAATATTTGGGCATAGCATTTCAGAATGGATATTTAAAATTACAACTAAATATTTTAGAAAAAATAAAGAATTTTCCAGATCAATTAACAAATAGAACTCAAGTTCAACAATTTTTAGGAATTTTAAATTATATTTCGGATCAAGGCTTTTTACATAATTTAGCTAAAGAAAGAAAAAGTTTACAGCTAAAATGCAGTACCAAAAAGCAATGGAATTGGACTGATGCAGATACCAAAGCAATGAGGAAACTCAAAGCTTTATGCACAAATTTACCCTCTTTATATAATTATCTTCCTCAAGATGCACTCATTGTACAAATTGATGCAAGCAACGATACGTGGGCTGGATGCCTTTTGGCAAAACCTCCACAATCAAAGCAATTACATTTATGCAAATATATCAATGGGACTTTTACTCCCACAGAATGCAGATATCCTATTCACAAAAAAGAGACACTTACTTGTCTCAAAACTTTAAGAAAATGGAAAATTGATTTATTACCTGTTTCATTAGCAGTTCAAACAGATTCTAAATATCTAGTCGATTTTCTAAAATATAATATCCGAGCAAATCTGAATCAAGGAAGGTTAATTCGATGGCAACTCGAATTAAACCAATATCAATTTTCTATCCATTATATCAAATCTACTGACAATTTTCTTACAGATGTATTAACTAGAGAATGGAAGTAGTTCTAGCCAGTTTAGAAGATGCATTATCTCAAAAAGAAATTGAGTTAGTCAATCAACAGCAACTTATTGGCACTATCACTCGAGACATTAACCAATTAAAAACAACCATCCAAGTCCTCAAATAAAACACTAAACCCGAAACCAGTTCTGCAACCTCTTCATCACCTACAATCACTAAAACTGATAACCTATCCATTCCACCTCCACTAGTCACTCCTCAACAATTTACTCAATTTTTAGTTCAATAACAAAAACAAGAAGATTCTTCCGAAGGGAGGGTGTATGTTATATATAATGGTCTAATGGCTGGAATTTTTTATGCATGGCACAAAGCAGCAACCCATATAGTTGGTCACTCTGGCATCATTCATAAAAGCTTCACCACCAGAGCCGAAGCAGAAAAATCATTAGTCGAATATAAACAAAAGAAACCAACACTCAGACCTCAATATAGTCAAGTCCTTCAGTCACCACCTCCTACACCTTCTCCTACAAAAATGCAGAATCTTGGAAAACCAGTCAATTTGGATCGAATCAATTTCATTCCAACTAGAAGTTTACAAATTGAAGCAAAAAGGTTAACCTTCGAAATGTTCCTTGATTGTTTTCAAAACATAAATGCATGGACAGAAGATCACCAGATCTTTCACTATTATCCTCAAAACTGAGGATGCTATGGCCCAAAAGCCATTGTGTTACTAGAAATAGAACCATTAACCACTTATTTATTGTTTCAAAGTGGCTTAATAGACACTGTTTATATACTCAACATCAGATAGTTTCTGAGTTTCCACCAGGATTTATCCAAGTAGTTAAAAACTACAAGGATCGTTTTGTAAAGGATAGAGAAATGTATCTCAAGATTTGGAGCAGCTATCCCATTTTTAAAGCATAGGATACCATAAAAGATGCAGACATTATTGTACCAAGGATTGCATTCATTACAATTGGAATAACACTTGGAACCTATCCTCTACTTAATGCAACACCAAACCATCCAATAGATTGGGATCTGATCAATCAGTTTAATCTCAATTGCATGGAAGTCATATATCTACAAACATCATGAATAGATGAACAGTTAATGGTCAGAATCAACTTCAAAGGACATCAATTATTAATGACCTCAGTCTACAGGCAACCAATTCAAAAAGATTTTCTGCAAATCATTTAACAGTTTATTCAACCATTTCATCAATTAGACGGAAGTTTCTCTTCCTTAAATGACAGTTGGAAGAAGCCCTATGCAAACAGATGCAAGGACATAAAAAGCATCAATACAAATACTGTCCGTCCACCTCACAAAGCAAAAATCCAGAGACTGAATCAATCGAAGTCATCATTAAAGAATAACGACAAAGCACAAAGAATCTACTTTTAAAAGATGTAGTCCCCAGTGGCTTAAATCAGTGGTAGATGCTTCTGCTTTTCTTGTACATTATGCTTTTCCTGTACATTACTTTTTCTTTTTACTGTTTAACTTTGTAAAAGTTGTCAGCTATCTGTCAGGCCAGCTGTAATTTACTATGTTTGTTCTTTTTTGAGTCTGTACGCCTATATATAGGAGGCTCTTTTGCCTTCTAAAACTACGATTAAATAAACTCTTTTCTCTCAGATGTTTCTCTGTCTAGCCGCTTAAGTCAAGGAAGACGTTAAGGCTTTAAGATTAGGTATGAGTAAAAGAGTGCTTAATCGTCATTCAATTTACTTATAAGTTTATCTCTCTTCTTTTTATATTTTTCCTCTGCAATTATGTCTTTCAGTTACTTCAACTATAAACGACTTATAAAAAATGCAATCAATGATACATATAAAAGAGAAGATGAATTAGAAGATCTACTTCGAGTATATCATGCACAAAATAAAAGAGCACATAAGAGCCGAGACGTCAGAAGATATAAAGAAATGTATGAATCAGCTACTTTAATTAATCAAACAAGTCAGTTGCTCAAAGCAACCAAGCAAGCTAGAAAAGTTTATTGTAAAATGATGCATAAACTTATTGCTTAATACGTCTGTTTCTTTTTTCATCATCATTCATTAATTTTTTCATATGCATTATTTTGATTTTAAACAACATTTAAAAACCCAGATCACTATAGATAGACAAGCAGCAGAAAATCATAAAAAATGGAGTAATAAAATAAAATGGAAATTGTATAAAGTCGTAGCCAGTAAAAATAAGGATATAGAAAAAATACGCCAATATGAACATAATTTAATGATAATCAATCATATTCAGTAAAATAATAAACAAAATCTAAAACGTAATCTTGAAGAAATATCTAGATTAATTTGTTAAAATGGAAGATCACTTTATTGAACAAATCGGTGAAGGTATCTATATGACATAATTTAAAGGACCAAGAAATAAAATAGTAGCAATCAAACGATCTTTAGATAATTATATAATAGAGCACATATCATAGAATGTGAAAGAAAAATTGAACTTTTGATTCATATAATTGAAAAATTAAATGAGTTTATCCAAAGAGATAAGATTGTTTAAACTTTTTCTTCAGATCTGTTTATATAGTTTGTTACCAATCTTCTTTCATCACTTTTTTACTTTGATTATATTTTATCTATTCTGTTGTATTTCCTATTTACCTTCTTTCTAATTACATGATTATTTACGTTCTTGTCAAATTTATGGATTTAGACCTCTTTTATTTCAATTTCTTTTAGATAAAATATTTGATCCTGATGTAGATTATCATAATTTAGAATAAAATGTCTATTAATTCTTATCATATGTATTATTGTTCTATCTGTCAAACCTCTAATTGTTGTGTTTGTCAACAATTAGAAAAACAGATAGAAGATTTAGAGTATATGAAAAATTTTAACTTTAGAAAAGTCTATGAATTAGAAAGGCAATATAATTACCTTAGAACAATGATCACTGAACTTAGTACTTTACAACCAATTATAGAAGAATTAACATTAGAAAGACAATTTCATCAATTATACGCAAGAGATTTAACCAATTTTGAAAAAATATTGGCTGATCATCAACAAAATCCCTGGCATAAATGACTACAACAAATTCAGATATTCTAGATGTAGATAATTTAGAATTACATAAAGCAGACGGAATATTTCATATAGATTCATTAATATCTAATGAAAAAATCCAACAAATAGCAAAAACTCAATTAAATTTAAAAGAGGGACAAGATATCCATAAAACTTCTATTTTTAATAGATTAATTAATCGAAAAAATATTATTTTGGAAATATTATTCATGAAACTCCTATCAACATAGAACAATGTAATGGTCATATTCGAATAAATTTAATTAATCAAGAACAAATTTTTAAACATTTACAAAAAAATCTCCCTAGGAAAAAGGACTAAAATCGGATATATTCACCTTTCAACTATTCAAATACTTTTAAAATCCACTTTCTAAGAAGGAATAGATTCTGCAATATGCATGGCTATTCTAGATGAAAGAATGACAAATTTAAACAATCAAATTATTGGAATTATGAATGGTAATTTAGCTTACGGAAAAATAAAATTTAATACACGATTAAAATTAGGAATACCCCTAAGATCAAAAAATTTAGAAGAAACCTTAACAATTTCTTATAAATTTTATAATCAAAATTTAATGACACCAGGACAATACCCTTTTTCTATTACTTATCAAATTTGTTATGCTCTTACAAATTCACATCATAGTATAGAATTTAAAAATATAGACAAAATATATATTGACCAATTGTTTAATGAGGTAGCAAAAGTAGGTACAAATTTTCGAACAAAAATTAAGATCTCTACCCCCAATACAATATCCTATTATCTCTAGACATTCTTTTTTAGAAATACTTCCTGTATTAGATTTAACTCTAATATTAGAAAGATCTCAATCTTCTCGCATTGAACGACCTATATACAAAAATAAAAAGGATGATTCTCATATAGCTGTTACTGATCCAACTGTTTTTCATTCTACTTTAGACAATTCTAAAAAATTAGATGTTTTACAAGCTCAAATTTCTAATCTAACTACTTATTTAAAACAAACATTATGATTATAAGTAAAGAATTACATGAATTAAAAGAGCAATATAAACAATTAGAATATCAGTTATATACATTAATACAAAAACAAACAATTTTAATTGATTTAATTACTGACATAGGAACAGAAACAAAAGAACAAAAACAAATTAGTAACAAACAAAATCAGATAATAAAAAATATAGAGGAAAAGCTACTTATATATATATATACAGGCTGCTTAAAGATATGGAGTAACACTTAGAGAAGTTAGTAGGGACACATATTTTACTATTTATTACTTAATTACAATTTTATGGTTGGTTCTTTGTTAATTAATCTGAAGTGATGATAGTATACTTTCTGTTTATGATGTTTTATAAATGGCTGGAAATCAATTTCTAGTATCTGAAATAACTTAAGATGCTCAAAGTACAACTGCTAATACAAATACATAAATGATAACTTAAAACAGTAGGAGGTTCAAATTAAGGACAAAAAAATCAACTCCAAGAAAATCTCAAGTTGATGATGGTGAATCTACTTGAAATGAATTGTGTTTGTGTTAATTTAATTAAGTATTTGAGCATTGTGTTGTGATTTGGTTAAAGATATGAACATTATGTCATGATTTGGAAAATCCCATTATATTTTAACATAGATGTGAAGAGATTGTGTTGTTGATATGGTCTCCAAGATAGGTTTTTGGCATATCATTTGTAGCCATTGTCTTTGATGAAATATTCGTTAACTAAACTTTAGTTATAGTTTTACTGAATCTTCTAATCAAACAAAGTTCCAAGTTTTAATATTCAGTATCGTTAGATTATTTATAATTAATTTTTAATTAGTAAACATCTTATGTTATGATATTTAACATGAAATTACATGTCTTATTGATGTTGCACCATAACTTTGCACTTAGATTTTCCTAATAATTTGTAATTTTTATTCTTGCCCTAAGTATGACATCGAAAAATCTATAACCAAAGGGTCAAAACAACAAACTAACTAATTTCTAGGTTAAGCAAATATAAAGGCTAAATTTGATAAATATAATTGCAAGCCCATCTCAACTAAGTTGGTTATATGTTTGATTACATTAATTACATAAAATGGAACTATTATGAGGCTAAAAGAAGACGTAATGTGTTTTGATTGGAGAAAGCAAATGAAGTTTGTCTTTCAACTGATTTATGAATATTTATTGAAGCATAAACAAGTTTGAAATTTTCAAATTGAATTGAAACAGGTGTTGCATAACATGTCTTTCATGTTATAAGGAATTTGTAACTAAGTGCCATAAGGAATTTCTATTTAGATTTAATCTATACACAAGATCTAACCATCATTTTATTTTGTTATAAGGCATTTGTTAGGTTAAGTAGATAATTATCCTACATCACACAAAGCTGAAGTGTAAAGAAATATAATTACTTTGGAATATGAATATTTTCAAAACCATTGAATGTTCCTAAAAATACAAAACTAAGAGTATTTATAGACATGGATGAAAACTAATAAAAGTAGTTGTTTTAATAGCAATGTTTGTCAAGATGTATCAAACACCCAAGATATGTATTCACATATAACCTAAAAAATAAAAACAAGAACACAAATATTAGACTTATGTCAAATTTTAAATGTTTAGGAATTAATATATAAACTCACCTCTTGCACTAACAATGAATCTTATGGATAAGAGTCTCACTAACTAGCAAATTTTTTTATAGTAACAAACCTTCAATTCTTTTACCAAAACTACATAACTACAAAACAATTATAATTTGAATGATCATTAATTAGTTGATAATATTTACATAGTTAAAGCTATAATTGAAATACTAGCAATTGTATTAATGTGTCGATAATGTTGTATAAGAAATACTCACAGTTTTATTAATACATTTAAAAATGTTGAGCAATATTAAGCTTAGTATTTGATATTTATGTATTTATCTTATTATTACAATAGGGCAATCAATGTAAATAAGCTGAAAATTTATTAAGAATCATGATAACTATATTATGTACTCTATACAATAACAAAAATTATTAATTTTGTTGTATTATAAAACATAATGCAACCTCTTAGCAAAATTGAGAATATATCTTTTTAACTTCTGCTAAATTTTAGAAACTTCTTTTTGTTTGACTAAAGATGGAAAATTTTTGTTCCTGCCTTTCTTGGCTTGTCCTGTATTTATTCGCAAGGTTAGCTAGCATGTATACTAATAACTTGGTGTAAAGCAGACCAAAACTAGGCATAAATTAATCTTCTTCTTGAGTTTTTACCTCTACTAAGATGCAAGAACTAGAGCTCTGAGATGTTTTTTTACTACAATACAAGTAAGACAGATAGAAACCTAGGCCATAAGCCAACTAATGGTTTTTTTTTTCGAAAATCATCAATATATAAACATAAAACCTCACTTTCGGAGGAGGGAAACTGATTTTACAAGATACATCCCAACAGAAAAACCATCCTCCATCACACCATCGAAAAACTTCATACTAACAACTAAAGCATCAGAAAAACCCAATTAGCACAGCAATAGACCAAAAAATAAAAAACTAGATAAACACGTAGGTAAGGAATTTCCAAATAATCTATATGAACAATGCCTTTTAAAAGACTAGGGCATCTTTGAATGTTATCATAAACTTCTGTCTTTCCCCTTTCTCCTTGGTGAGCTAAAAAGTCTGCAACAAAATTTGCTTCCTTGAACTTGTGATGTACCATGTAATTCATTCCCCTCAGTTCCTCCCATAACTCATCCCAAAAATCCCAAAGCCACCACAATGAACACTTTTTAGTGCGGATCCAGTCAACAACAATTTTAGAGTCCCTTTCAATAATAATATTATCCAAATTGAATTGTTTGCAGAGTCGAATACCTTCTACAATGGCCTTTAATTCTGCACTGTTATTAGTGCCCTGTCTGTAATGCATAGAGAACGCACCTTTCACAAAACTATGACTATCTCTTATCATTCCACCACCTCCCTTATTGCCGGGATTTCCTCTACAACTCCCATTGCAATTAAGCTTAAACCATCTCTCAGGGGGCCTAGAACAATTTACTAGTTTTCCGTAATTAAGAGTGTTATTTTGATATTGTAGCTGAAAATTATCACAAATCGCTCTATCATGATCTGAAAACTTCCAGGCTGAACCAAGATTATCACCTAGGAGTTTAGTCCAAACATGAACATCTCTCCAAACTTGATCTACTTTTTCATACTTCCCCTCCATTCCATTTTTATGTCTCCTCTTCCAAAGACACCAAGTAATTAAACAAGGGATTAAGTCAATCAACGTTCCTTTAATAGAGGACTTCTTGGCATAATTCCACCAGTGCAACACTCTGGACTTCTAAGACCATTGTTGTACTGTGGGTATTCCCATTTCTGTGCTAGCCTTCAGCCATACCTGTGCTGTAATCTCACCTTTGGATAAAATATGATCTATACTTTCCTATTGATGCTCCCAACAACAATCACAAAAATGATCCTGTGAAGTCGTAAAAAGAACAAACTAGCACAATCCCATTTAGTGGTTTTGTGTAGTCGTAAATATGAGGGAGTCCATGAAGGAGCTCCATGCCACTAGTGGGCAGGCGAGAGAAGCCTTTAGTCTAAGTGCACTTGACATCAGAATGGACCAAACTAAACCCGCATAACATGTATTTCATGATCTTGAATACTTGTTGCCCAAAATGGAAATTCTTGGAAACTTGCTTTTCATATTCGAAAACACATTTTCGTAAACTTGTAACTTTTCAAAATAAACATTTCTGAATTATGTAGTAACATATAACACCTTTACAATTCAAACAAGAACAAACAAATGCACATTTTTGAAATAAATGAAATCTTTCATGTTTCATGAAAAAAAAATACTTTAATGGCCTATTGCTTAATCATAAAACTGTAACTCACCTTGAAATCCTTGCTTGCTTAGGTATTGGATTTACAGAAGTCTTTCCTCTTGTTCCTCTTGTCTCTCTCAAACCCCTCCTTGTTTTCCTTCATAAAAGACACAACTCCTATTCAACAGAAATTCGGACTTGAATAAACTCTTAAGGTACATTCACGCAAATGGATCCTAGAATACTTATATCCATTGTAACATCCCCTCACCAATGGGAAGGGTAAAATAGTCATTTGGAATATGTTATAAGTGCTTAAAAATTTTATTGATATGTACATGCATACAACTGTAAGTGAATAAGGAATTTTGTGCACAAGTAAATGACTGTACATGCATTCATGACATTTCCTGGTATATATGTGAATTATGAAAAATATGATTTGTGTGAATGAAAATTTGTGTTGGAAAGGGCATTTTGGTTTTTTGATTTTTAGTGAATTTTAGAAATTTTTCGGAAAATTTTTGGGGTCAATTTTGGA
Organism: Erythroxylum domingense; assembly: GCA_025594535.1. Lineage (NCBI taxonomy): Eukaryota > Viridiplantae > Streptophyta > Magnoliopsida > Malpighiales > Erythroxylaceae > Erythroxylum > Erythroxylum domingense. The sequence goes on along the minus strand of JANQBM010856931.1, from coordinate 2,257 downwards.
CTAGAAAAAATGTCAAGTGGCAAAATAGGGGTTTACCGGTAGTGGAAATGATTGTCCAATGGCACTGAAAATTTAGACATATGAATTTAGGAATTTTTATGTTGAGCCATTGGAAATTTGGGGAGAAATTGGAGTAGAAATTGGAAAGAACCTAAATAAGGGCTTTAGGGTGTGACATGTGGCAAGTGACACATGTCACTTGCCTAACATGCCACCTTAATTGTTTACTAATAAAAATCATCATTTCTTTTTGTTAGTCATTCACGATACTTCTTCTTGCTTCTTCTTGTTAAAGTGTTTAGTGTTTGTAAATGAGAATTTTCTCTCCATCAACGTAGCTTCTCCTCTTTCTTGTATTTCTTGAATTTTTGACCATCTTTTCCACCCTCTTTTTCCTTACTCTCTCTTCTTTTGGTTCACCAAAAACCCTAACCAAAACCTCACTCCCTCAAGATGATGATATGGTCGTATGTGTTGGTGAAGAGTAGAGAATTTGTGAAGTTTTGAAGGATGGAAGAAGTGAGAGCTTAAGTAGGTGAGAATTGCATTTCATATCATGTATTGTTAGTTCAAAGACTTAATTGTGATGTTATGTGAATTAATTTCATGAGAATTATGTTGTACTTGTATGGGTATGAATTTCTTGCCTAAATTGATGGTTGATGAAGTAGAAGGTGGTAAATGAAAGTTAGAGATGTTTTAGAGGGTTTGGAAATTAATTGATGTGTTAAATGAGTGTTTATTAAAGGAAGATGATTGAGTGTGTGTGCTGCCATTTTTGTGGATACATGTTCAGGAGAGGTTTTGAGTTGATTGTGGTTGAAATATTGCCTAGATTGGATGCTTATTGGTGTAGAATTAATATGGAAGATGTAGAATGTGAGTTAGGTTGAAAAGGTAGAAATTGGATTTGTATATGTCTCCATGTTTTTGCTATAACTTATTATGTGGTTGTGCTATTGAGATGCTTTTTCGCTTGAATTAAACTAGAGGAGTTTGGATACAATTTTTGTGAAGGAAGTGATGTTTAATTCTGGCCTTAAGAGGTACAAATTTGGACATGAATGTGAGCATACGTGCAGGGATGAATAGTGCAACTTTAGTGACACTAAAGTTGGATTTGTGAGCTGAAACTTTGGAAATTAATCTGAGTTGATTTAGGCAGATTTTGCTAAATTGGTCTTCATGAAAGTTATAGATTGTCTTGTTAGCTTTCTATCTCCATAAAGTATGACATTTTTCGATATAAGGGTTGAAAGTTATGATTTGTTGACTTTAATGTATTTTAAAGATTAAGGTGCTTTGTGTGTGTGAAAATGTTCATAAGTGTAGATTTAGTGGATATTGTGTTTTGAGGGCAATTCTGGGTTGTTATGGTCTGAATTGGAGCAAGTATCCTTATTGAAAGTTGTAGATGAATGTCATATCTTTGTAATGATGTATAATATGCTATTTTTGGATGTAGGAATTGAAAGATATGAATTTGTGAAGATTGGATATGGTTTAGGTGCTATGTAACAGGGCAGAAACTTTGATTGTGAATTTGACCACTATAGAGGTGGAATTTGTTTGTCAGTCCATAAAATTGTAGGTCTTTCCGTTATCTTTCCATTGATAACAAGTTTGTGAAATTTGGAGTTTTGAGTGAAAAGTTATACAGGTTGGAAGAAGGGAGGAAGATTTTTAAAAAAAGGGAGGATTCGGATGGTTGCCCGTCGCGATCGCGATTTGGTGAATTGTCGCGATCGTGACGCGCCACAATCGCGACTCTGTCAATATTGTCGCGATCGTAACATGTTACGATCGCGACTCAGCTGAAATTGTCATGATCGCGACTCTACTGAATTATTGCGATCGTAACGCGTTACGATCGCGACGGGGTACGGAAGTCGTGATCGCGACACCGAAGGTGTTATGTCTTCCAAACATATCCTAGTGTTTTGATGATATCTTGAGTTGTAGATGTCCAAATGAGGTGATTTGTAATTCAAATGAAACTAGAGACATAATTCTACAACTTTCTTGAAGAAATCTAAAGTTCATTCTATCTCTAGGAGTTTCAAACTTTGGTTCAAAATTGAGACTGAATTGAGGTTATAGTGCTACCCGAGACAGAATTTTTGTTTTGATGTTTTCATAAAAATTGAATGGTTATAGGCTGAATCAGACAAAGGTGTCTCCACAAAAGTTGTATTTCATTCTCTTATCTTTCAATTGGTACTAAGTTTGTAATTTTTAGATATCTGAGTTGAAAGTT
>JANQBM010856874.1:0-13568 GCA_025594535.1 Erythroxylum domingense | reverse complement strand
TCAAGGCTGGGATTTTCCTCTTTTTGTATTTAAAAATAAAAAGAGAGAAAATGCATTATTCGATACTACAATTTTATGTTATGAAAAAGTGTTATGTGTTTTGCATGAGATTATTGCGTTGATGAGTTGTGACAAGAACATGAAAATGATTTTTGAAAAGATATTATGTTTGAACAAGATCAAGTTTTGAAAATTTGCCATTTTGGGCAACAAGTTTACAAGATCATGAAATACATGTTATGTGGGTTTGGTTTGGTCCATTCTGTTGTCAAGTGCACTTAAACTAAAGACTTCTCCCACGTGCCCACTAGTGGCATGGAGCTCCTTCATGGACTCCCTCATGTTTACGACTACATAAAACCACTAAGTGGGATTGTGCTAGTTTTTTCTGTTCACGACTTCACAGGACCATTATATGGAAATGTGTTAGTTCATTCTGTTTATGAACCTTCCATTGTGATGTGCTTATGTGCTGTGAAATGTTAGTAAGGTTGATGCATGCATGAATTATATTTGTTCATGAGTTGTCTGATAAAGGGAAAATTTTATGAAACAAGTACTTAATGATTTTTTAGGCAAGATTACTATGGTTTCTAAAATGTAAAATGAAATGAATTTTGCAAATGGTTTTCGCTTGTTTCTTGATTATAATTCTGTTGGCCACGAGCTTTAAGCTCACTCCCTCCCAATTTTGTCCCATTCAGGTGATGAGCAAGGGCTTATGTAAGTCACGAGTCAAGGCAAATCATTGCAGTATGTGTATTTTGTTTTGTTTTGAAGTTGGTTTATGCAAAACTATGCTTTAGATGCATTTGAGCAAATTCTAGTCTTTGAGAACTTTGTAATTCAGGTTATGATGTAAGGGGCCTCAAAATGCTCACTAAAGCGTTGTAAGACTAATATTTTTTTGAGGATGAATGAAATATATGTATGTTCTGCTTATGATTATGACCACTGTTAAGTATTCACGTTGCATGTGTTGATCAAATGAGTTTGAGGTTTGGGGAAGTAGTTGATGTTTATGTTTTGTGTAATCTGTTTCTAGAATGGAATGAATGAGGATGGATGAAAAGATTTAAGTTTGCATTAAGTAAGGGAGATTGCACGAAGGAGACACAGATGAAATTTACGTCTGTGATGATGTCACACACAGACGCAAAGGAAAAATATAGAGGAAGAATATCCTCTGTGATGATGTCACACACAGATGCAAATGAAAGACAGACGTAAGAAACATAGATGCAAGAAACGCAGACGACACGTCAGAACACAGACGCAAGGAATCGTCTGTGATGACACTAATTGCTACTTATGATTAATAAAACTGAACGTCATATTTTATTAATCTAGCTATTAAATGAATCAATTCCTAGTTGTGCACCTAGAAATCAATCAATTCAATTAGAAAAATTAGTTCAAAATACACTTAATGTTTATCAACAAAATGAAATTTACTCAAAAATCTCACATATAATAGATGATAACATGGTTACCCTCAACCAAAAAAAGGGATTTAGCTACTCATAATGAAAGTGAAAAACAAAGAAATAACCAAATGTAAAGTCTCCATCCCTGGTCTTTCCTAGAAAATTCGAAAACTCCTAGAGAAATACTGCAGAAAATGAAAGATCTAACTAAGGTTATCAAAAAGCAAGAACAAAAACTGCAAAAATGAAAACTATTCCTAAAGTGCTGCATGAACAGTGTACGTGAACAGTACACGTTATTCCCTTTTTATGCTTTTCTTCGATTTCTTCTTTTCCTTCTTGTGATCTTTAGCAGATAATCCTTATCCCCACTTCAAGTTGCAGATCACATTGATAAGATAGCAATTTGATCTTTAAAGATTTCTAAAAATTTCGAATTTAAACTTGAAAACAAAATCTGCAGAATCTATTCCCATCCTTGCACGTGGCCACGTCTAGTCATGAATTTGCTGCCAATATGAAATTTTGGATTTTTTTTGTTTCTTTTGCATCTTTTTAGCTCAATTTCATCTCCCAAGTGTTGGAAATCATCTAAAAACAATTAAGACACAAATCCATCAACTTTGAATAATAATTATAACATATGAGAGAGATATATATCAAATAAGTGCAAAATGACAACTTAACACAATGTTGCTATCATCTCTATCCTTCTAGTTATTATGCTTCTTTTATTATCTCTTCCATTTGTAGTAGAAACTTTTTATGTGACCATGTTTGGTAGAGTAGTGACACATTTTAGTTTATCGACTTTGACCTGTTCTTCAACTTACGTTGCCCTTTGGAACCTCTACTTTTGCTTTTTTCTTTATTTTCTACCACAAGAGCCTGCACGTTGTCAACACTGATCTCTTTCCTCTTTAGCTATTCATTGAATATGCTCTCTTTGATCACATTCAAAGAAAACATATCATTATGAGTGGAATTTTTTATATTTACAACCAAGATTTTTTAACTATCCGATAAAGAACTCAACAGGAACAAAGCTTGTAATTCATCATCGAGGACTATCTTCATCATAGTCAACTTTGTTGATAATATCCTGAAAATCTTTGAGAGATGCTCCAAAATTGATTTCTTAGCCTTCAACTTCAAATTCACAAGTCTTTTAATTAAGAAAGCCTTGTTGTGAGCATTCTTCTTCTTATAGAAACCCTCTATCTTAGCCTTCAACTTCAAGTTCACAAGTCTTTTAATTAAGAAAGCCTTGTTGTGAGCATTCTTCTTCTTATAGAAAGCCTCTAACTTCTTACATAGCTTGAATGATTTGTCTCTTGGGATACGTGGCTAAATAGGTTGATATCAATACAATGTCTAATGGTTCCCAAGGTTTTTTGCTTCATCTTCTCCTACATTTTGTATGTCATTTTCTCCAGCTTAATGGGACATTGTCTTTTATATAGCTATCCATATAAATTGAATCATAGAGATCCTTACACTACATGAGATCTTTTATCATAAGTTTCCATATCGAGTAGTTGGTTGATGTCGACTCCTTTATAAAGCTATTGTCACTCTCTATATCTATGACTTTGATTCCACTTGTTAGGACTCCAAGCAATGCTCATACAATCAACTAGATCACTTAACCACTAACAAAACTTCTGAAACAATATAGATAAGGAAAAAAAATGACATATGAATTTACCAAAAAGAAAGTCATTAAATCTAATAATAACATGATACAAGCATCAAGGTTTCAATCAAAGATAAGAAAGTCAAAAGAATTTGTAAGGCTCAATAATCCATCTTGTATGGTTTTCTATTTATTTATAATTATCGGTACATTTAATTTATCATATATTCTAGGAGTTGTTACAAGAGAGTGATATAGCTTATCCAAGATACAACAAACTAATAGATAAAATTACAATATATTAGATACAAAAGGATCAAGATAGCTATGAAATCTCAGGCTCTAAATCATCAGCTACTTGGACTGAGTCAACTTATGAACTATAGGACTAGATTTCCTTACCACCTCCTTGCAAGCTCAACGAGAGTGACCGGATGTTGAGATTGAACCAATGATAAGAGAAGAAGCTTGATAAGAGAACCTTATATTAGCTCAAGGTTTATGATCAACGATTTTGATGAGAACTGTATAATATTTCAAAATTCAAATTGGATTTATTTCCTTGTATAATTAACAATTTTATTCCCAAAAATAAATAAAATCATAAGAAATATGCATTTTGCTTGCAAGAACCTTCATTATGAACTTACCTTATTAGAAATGGTTTATCTAAAAGAATCTTACAAATTATGAAGGTCATATATTAGCCTCATGATTACTGAAAGATTTTTGGCAAATATTACAGAGAAGTTATTCAGATTTAAATTTATCCAGTTGACTAAGGATGCAAGATGAAGCAATAGCTAGTTGAAGAAATTGACTATCTAAGAAAGAACAACAAAACTTGTAAAGTAACGAACATACTCAAACTTTTGAAACATTTAAGCAGCATCTATATTCTTGAGAGTCATATCATTCTTATTGTGCCTTAGAAAGTGAAATCCCTCTATCAAGAGAGAAATTGTTATTTGAGAACTTATTTTTGATTTTATATTTTTCTTTGAGCTTTTGGAAGCTTGTTATACATTTTGAGTGTGGAAGGTTGGAGAACCTTAAAAATATGTACTTGTGAGCTTGAAGAGGTTCGTCAAATTACTACTTGATTTTATAGTGAAACACTCAAGTTAGATACTTGAGAACTGGATGTAGGCTTGGGTCGTAAGTCAAACAAGTATGAATTGCTGCGTCATTCTTCTCTCTCTCTTTAACTTTTAAATTTTTGTATTATATTATTTGTGTGTTCTTTTTAGCAAGAGACTCCTTATCTTTTATAAAAGGCTCTTTTTGTTTTCAACTTGTAAAAGGTTGCTCTCAATTTTAACAGGCACCTTTTGTTTTTAAATTGTTTTAATAGGGTTTATCATTTAGTAAGCTCCTTTCGTTTAAAGCAGGGTCCTATCCCATAAAAGGTTCCTATTGCCTAACGGGCTCTTTTTGTTTAAAAGGCTTTATCCGTTAACAGGATCCTACTATTTTTATTCGTTAACTAGGATTTGTTTATTATACGGATTGAAAGAACCTGCAAAATTTTTAAGTCATCACAATTCACCCCTCTCTTATGTGTGTTTGCTTTATCACCTTGGTTAGTATATCAGCGACTTGGTGCTCCGTAAGGACACACTTAACAGTGAGATTTTCCCATTCCAGTTTTTCTCGAACAAAATGAAAGGTAAGTTTGATATGATTGGAACAATTATGGAAAATGGGATTAGTAGTCATCTAAGTGGTGGATAAGTTGTCATAAAAAAAGAGAGTTGGCTGAGCCAAAGAAACACTGAGTTCGCAGAGAAGTTGTTGGACCTAAATTATCTCCATAGTAGCAGTTGCAAGCCCAAGATATTTGACTCTTGTTAATGACTTTACAACAACATATTGCTTTTTAGAAGACCAACTAATGAGATTCCCTCTAAAGAAAACACATTAACCATGTGTAGAGCGAAAATTATCTGGGTCCCCTGCCTAATCAGTTTCTGAATAAGCCACCCAACAATGTGAAGCTAAGCTACAAAAATATAGTCCATTAAGCATGGTTCCTTTTAAATACCAAAGGATCCTTTTACCTACTTGCCAATGGAAAATCATGGGTGAGTGCATATATTGACAAACTCGATTAACAAAATAAGATATTTTTGGTCGAGTAATAGTAGCAAATTGTAATGTGCCAATAACACTTCTCTAGAGATGTGGATCATGAAATGCCTGGCTTGGGGAAGATAAACACATGGATGCTTCTGCAGGGGTAGAAACTGGTTTAGCACCAGCCATGTGAGCATGTTCCAGAAGGTCACCAATATACTTGGCTTGAGAGAGGAGCATGAAATTTTTGTCCCTATATACCTCAATACCCAAAAAATAATTAAACTCACCCAAATCTTTCAAGGCAAAAGTCACATTAAGATCTTCCATAAAAGCTTGGATAAAATCACCATCATTTCCCGTAAGAATTAAATCATCAACATAAACTAACAAATATGTGAAAGAGTTATTGTGACCTCTCACAAATAAAGAATAATTTGAATAGCATAATGTAAAGCCATAGTCAAGTGAAAAGGACTTAAGCTTAGTAAACCATGCACGTGGAGCCTATTTAAGCCCATAAAGTGCTTTACAAAAATGAAAAACATGATCAGGGAGCTTAGGATCTTTGTATCCTGGTGGTTAAAACATATTTGTACATTTATTAAATCCTTATGTAAGAAGGCATTATTTATGTCAAATTGTCGAATAGGCCAACCATTTGAAACAACAAGAGCCAAAACTAAATGTACGATAGTTGGCTTAACCACCGGACTGAAAGTATCAAAGCAGTTAACACCAAGTTTCTGTGTGATTCCTTGAAAACCAAATGAGCTTTACAACGGTCGATAGTGCCATCCACATGCAACTTAACCCTGTAAACACACTTATAATCAATAATGTTAGCATCGAGAGGAGGAGGCACGAGATTCCAAGTTCTATTGGAGAAAGAGCTTGATATTCTTTGCCGATAGCTCTCGCCATTTAAGATAGCGAGCTGCTTATTTGTAGGTGGTGGGCTCAAAGAATGCAAGGCTAGAATTTAGGAGAGGATGTTTGGTGGCTGTGAAGGCTTTAGGTTTGAGGTTATTGGTGCAGGCTCTTGTCACCATAAAGTGAGTGGATGTAGCAACGGGTCGTATGTAATATCTCGTTACCCATGTTAAGGCTAGAATAAATAATTATGAGAAATTTTTGTGAAATTAGGAAAATACACCTCATGCATAAGTTGTTTGTGACATGAACATTTTTGCACATTCATATGATTGTACATGCACTCATTGACATTTTCGGGTACAATTGAGTTGTTAAATGTGATTAAATTTTGGTCATTTTTGGTGTATTCAGATATTTTAGAATTTTTGGTGAATTTTGAAAAAAAAAAGACATTTGGACCAATCCTTGAGTGACATATGGCATCATAGTTATGTGACAAGTGGTACATGTGAATAGTGATAAGTGTAACACATGTAAAAAAGACATGTGGCAGGACTCAAAGGAAACACTTAATTCTATGTTTTGGTTAAGGAAGTCTCTGCATTGTCTCCACCGAAACCACAATCTTCTTTCTTGCTCTTCATCACTTAGACACTTAATTTATGTATGTGTTTGTGTTATTGTCCTTCCATCACTGAAAACACCTTATAAAATCTTCAGCTATTTGAGATCTTTGATTGTTTCTCTAATCTTGTCTTTGCTCCAACCACCAAAATCCCTCATTGCTCTCCTCATTTTTGGAAATTTTTCTAAAGAAACAAGTAAGTTATGCATCGTTGTTGTTTGTAGATGTTTCACTTTAATCTTGAGTTATGAGTTGGTTTAGAGTATTATGTGGATGATTTTGATGATGTTTTAGTGTTGGAAGTGAATGCATGCATGAAGAGTAGTTTCAGTGATGATAAAAATGAATTATATGAAAATGATGTGAAATGGACATTGTGCAGAAATTGTTTATAAGATTGTGAGAATTGAAGCTTAATGAGATTAGACAAGAGTGGAACACTGAATGAGGTTCTGCTTGTTTTAGAGTGTATAAAAAAAACTAAACAAGTGCAGTAAGAATGGAAACACAGTAGAGAGAGGAAGTGTATATGTAGTTTTGAATTTTTAATGTTTGAATTTAATCTTGAATCTTGAGTTGTTTTTTGACTTGGACTGGGAGTAGAAATGTGAGAGTATAAATTAGAGATGATGAGGTACATGGAAGTGAGGAAGAAGAGTGAAGAAATATGTAGTTTATGGTGAAAAAGATGAAGATTTGCATGCTAGAGATAGAAAAAGGAGGTAGTTGCATGTATGGGTTATGAACTAGAGTATTTCATTGAACAGACTTAAGGACGTAGTTGCATGTATGGGTTACGAACTAGAGTATTTCATTTAACAGCCTAAGTCTTTTGGCTATAACTTTTTCATCCGAACTCCAAATGGCTTGAAACTTAGATCAATGGATTCCTAAGAGATTTTTCTTTCTCTCCATAAAATTTAGAGCCATATGAATTCGTTCGGGAAATATTTGATTAACATATTTAGGATGTAAGTGAAGAAATGTGCTGGAATGTTACGAACTGGAGAAGTTTCATTGAACATCTTTCGGTATTTTGATTATATCTTAAGTTGTAGATCTCTAAATGGGTTTATTCTTAATTCATATTAAACTTGAGACATACTTCTACAACTTTTTTGAAGAATTAGAATTTTAATTCTGTCTCTAAGACTTTCAAAATTGGCATGAAACTGCATTTTAGCTTAGGTTATAGCATTACCAGGGACAAAAATCATGTCCTATGATTATTGAATAAATTGTATTGATGTAAGCCAAATTAGATTGAGATGTCTTCACCAAAGTTATAGCTTATTCTCTTAGCTTTAAATTGGTATAAATTTTGTATTTTTTAAATATCTGAGCTGAAAGATATGAGTACAATTCGAGAGTATGATCATGAACTAGCCAAATGTTCAAATATACACAGCCTGTGGTATTGTGAACATAACTCATAGTATACTAAATCAAATTAGAAGATCTTAAAGTCATTAGAAACTTAAGACATGGTTGAACAATTTTCCAGAAGAAAGTGTTGCCTAATTTTGCCATTTACTTTATCAGATTTAGTATGCAAAATTGACCCGTATGTGTATTAGAAGAAAAATCTAAAGTGGTCAATGAAATTATGAAATTGTTTTGACATTTTTTGTTTTGGTCCAATTATAAATATACATGGTATTAATGAGGGATTTGATATCTGAATGAATTGTTGATAAGGATCACAATAAAGGACCCCGGAATTGTCATTGACCATGCATTGTGCATATTTTATATAAGTAAATGTGCATAAAGGAATACTTACATTAGTGCAAAAATGTGATATATTGTAAATATGTTGTGTATGTTCTAGAGGAGCACATCGGACGCCAGTCAAACTTTGCTAGACCATCTAGGCAATAGCTTTTTGGAGCGTACTGTGAGTCAACCTAGATGAATTTCCTAGGATTGATTTAATTTGATTTGTTAAACTTCTAATTATTGAACTATTGTGCTTGTTTCTGAATTCCGGAATTAAAGTCCGAGGAGTATATATTTGGGATTGTATTAGAAGTGTCTTGATTCGTCTAATAATTCTGGTTGTATTATGCTATATGAATTCTCAACGAAAGTTAAATGCTGGACTTGGGTCCGATGATTATGAAAATTTGGTTGTGCTTTATACATGATTGTGATAAGTGGTAAATTTTGAATTGATGCATTTCATAAAATGCATGCTCAGATAAAGACATTGTGACTGGAGTGACCAATATCAATCACTTGCACGTAGAACTTTGCTCTGTGATATATGATTTGACACGTAAAGCTATGCTCCGTGATATATATTTCTGACTGAGCCTAATGGGCCATTATTTGTATATGTGACAGGCACTTGGTCACAACATTAATAACGAATGTGGAGTCTCATATCAATCTGTATATGTTTATATATGATCTAATTCGCATTGATTAAATGATGTCTCATCACAGTGTGAGTATTTGAAATATTCATGTTCTGTATGAATAATTGTGAAATATGTGAATCTGGTGAAATCATTAATGATGGTTCACTCATTTTGTTTGCAAAACTCATAAAAATTGGAACGTGATTTTTCAGGTATGAGACAGGAGACTGATTGTTTATTCTGGATTAGAAGAACATTTTGGACTAAGTTTGGCTCAGAGGTCTGTCAGCTGACGTTAGAGAGTTATAGCTTTTATTTTATAGTTTTTTGTTAGAACCTGTATGAGGTTTTGTAAATATTCATCTAATGGAAACAATGTAGACTTTGTGAATGAATGCAATGAATGGTTTTAAGTTTTGATGATTTCTGATTATGTTAGATGATGCCATGTGTAAGTTGGATTTGTTTTTGCTATAACATACCATTATCATAGGGTATGTACTTGAATATTCTTGAATGTTTGGGTATGTACCTTGTGGCAGTGGGATGTTGTATCGTAAATGACTCAAAACTGATGGTTGTGGTGGAGCGGGAGCATCGTGTACTGATGAGATGATAGGTGCTACCAAGTCACTCAAGTTGGGTACTATAGGGGGTTATGAAGTCTCAAGAGAAGGAGTTGATGGTGTAGGAGATATTGAAGCTGCATCATGTAATAGTTGAAGGGTGATTTCTTTAGATGGAGATTCAGTAGTAGAAGTGGTAGATGGACAAGCAAGAGAGGAATAAGGAAACTTTGTTTTATTAAAGACTACATGGCAAGCTATGTATAGCCTATTTGTCTCAATATAAAGACACATGTAACCTTTGTGTTTAGAACTATAGCCCAGATAAGCACACATATTGGAACGGTATTCCAATTTATGCTTACTATATGGCTGAAGGAAAGGATAACGCAGAAAATCAAAAGTCTTAAGAATTATGTACTCAGGATTACAACAATAGAGACATTCATAAGATGACTTATATGCCAAAATTGGTGTGAGTGTTCGATTAATAAGATAAAAGTTGCAGGAAAGGCATATTCCTAATATTTAGTTGGAAGAGAAGTATGGGAGAGAAGGGCTAAACCCTTTGCCATAATGTCTCTATGTTTACGCTCAGGAGCCCCATTCTGTTCTTGAGTATGCGGATAAGATTGTCGATGATGGACACCAAACCTAGAGAGGAAAGTTTATAACGTTTGGCAAGACAAATGTCAGGAAAGAATTCCATAGAGACATTATTGTCACGAGTGAACAGAGATACACTTAAAAGATTCTTGGTTATGGAAGGAATATATAGAACACTATAGAGGACAAATTTATGGTGTGGAGTGGAAATGGAACTAATGCCAATATTATTAATTGTAACTAGCTTACCATTGCCTATTTGAACTTGATCATTGCCCTGATACTCGGAGTGAATGCTCATGTTATTAAGATCAGTAATGAGGTGAGTAGATGCACTAAAGTGAACAAACCAATTTGGTTTGGAAGTAGCATTAGTGGGAGATGCGATCATAGTAGCAACCCTTTGGGGATTCTCAGTTGAAAAGGAGTGATCAAATCAATGGTAGTAGCACTCATTGGCAGTGTACCCTTTCTTATTGCAGATCTGACATTGTTCTAGGACTCTGTCTTTATTATGATAATTGCTATTAGTCTTATTCCTATTACCTCTAGACTTATTATTCTCATAATTCTTTCGCTGCCCTTGATTGTTACTGTATCCAGAATTTCGATTAGAGTTACTATAGTTAGGAGCAAAAGACTTATTGTTATAGCTTCCCTGCATTGGACATTAGCAGCATACACATCATGAACAACTTGTTCTTCCTCATCATTCAAACGCTGTTTCTCATCAAGAAGCAAAACCCAACAAAGAGTCCATAGAGATTGGGTCATCCATAGAGCGAATATTAAATGATGATTTAAAGGTCTTGTACCTTTTGTCGAGTCTGTCTATGATGTTTTGAACCAAATCCTGCTTCGAGAATGAGGTAAGAATTGCTGCCAGACCATCTGCAAAAGCTATTTTCTTTTGAAAATAGTCCATCATGTTCAACTTGCCTTGGGGCATGATCGTGAGAGTTTTACAAAGTCACATTCCTCTTGTTCGATTTTGAGATTTGAAAGTAGTTTCAAGCTTGACTCACATTTGATGAGAGGTCTCCATCCTTGCCACCAAAGGGAATACAAATTTTTTTGTAGTTCCCTTCAACCAAACATATGCCAAACTGTCCTTTTTTATCCAAGCAGTATAGGTAAGATTAACAGTTTTTCCGCTACTGGACCCTTGAGTTTGCGTAGTCTTAGTAGCTAGATATTTGGGAGGAGCTACTGCATCTTTGCCGATGATCTTGTCGATGATCATTCCCAGATCATAAGTCGTGAGTGTTTGTTTTGCAATAAGTGCCATATATCATAGTTCTCCTTTGAAAGTTTATTTGAGATTGTAGGGATTGTGCTTTAAGCATTTTGTGAATTTGACATAGTGGTGGGTTTTTAAATGATACCAGGAAGGATGTTTAATGTCGTTCTAATACCATAAGAAAGTCAGAAAAATTTGTAAGGCTCGATAATCCATCCTGTGTGGTTTTCCATTTATTCATAGTCGTCATCACATTAAGTATTACCAGATATTCTAGGAGTTGTTACAAGATAATGATATAGCTTATCCTAGATACTACAAACTAATAGATAAAATTGCAATATATCAAATACGAAAGGATCAAGATAGTTATGAAATCTCAAGCTCTAGGTCACCAACCGCTTGGACTGAGTCAACTTGTGAACTATGAGACTTGATTTCCTTAAGAAAAGAACATCTCACATAATAATCATAGTTAAAGCTTTTCTAGCTTTCTCTCAAATCTCCTCTCTAAGCTCTAGAATGGAGAACAAATTGATATATACACACATATACACATATATCAACAATACTCCTAAAGAAATTCAAGAAATCAAACTTTAACAAAATTGTAGTTGATGAAAGTTATTTGGACTCTAAAACTCTTCTATCATCATTTGTTTTTGTTCTATATAAGACAATTATTAAAATTTTCCTCTAATTTTTTATTTTCTAAATAAAAATTAGTAAGTTTATTCCATTAAAAATAACAAAAAATTAGGATAATTTATGACTACAATCGAATTGATTCATAATTATAAGTCTATAACACACTAAATTAGGCAAAAACCATTTAAGTAATATCCAATATAGATCTAACTCAAGGCTGGGATTTTCCTCCTTTTGTATTTAAAAATAAAAAGAGAGAAAATGCATTATTTAATACTACAATTTTCATATATCATGCAATGAGATGATAATAAAGACTAGTTAATGATTATTAGTAATTATATTATTAAATAAAATAATTTTTCATAAAAATAATACTTTTGTTTATTTATAATATTCGTAATTATAAATACACCCCATTCAGAAAACTTTTTTCTAACAATAATTAGCTCTTCAAAAGCCACCTCTTTCGTCGCTAAACTTAACCTATTTAAGTGCTAAACACACGAGACTCTCACAATCAAACACACACGCATCCAACTTCAAGAGTAAGACATACACTGCTGTATATATATAAACTGATTCAGAGACAACCATGAAAGAGCTAGCATAAGTCCTACTTATGGGGATGCATCGGGTGTACGGGATTTGGAGCTGACGGTGATCTAACCCCGGGTCCTTTACCGCCGTGTCCCTCGCCGTGTCCACTGCTGAAGTGTTGAAGAGAAGCCAGTTTTGGTTGGGTAAACCCCAGTTCACTCAACAGGCGCTGGCTGTCAAGTTTCTTTGAAGTGACCATGACTCTTGCATCAGATGATCTGCTGCAAACTAGAATCATGAAAACAATCACGAAGACAGACACAAGTCGCTTTGCTCTTTGATTTTCCATGGAACTGTATTGACAGATTTCTGATAGTACAGATTATGTCGGGGAGGTATAACTATATAAAACGAAAGGAAAGAGTTTGACAGAGCACTGAGGTTTCTTTTGTTCCATGTGGCTCTATTTATAGACCCTTAAGAAAATTGTCTGAATTTGATCAAAAAATTCGAATTAAGAATAAAATATTATTTTATAAAATTTATTATATTAATGAGACAATAACTTAAAAAAGTGATAATGATCGCACTTTACTTACCTAACAATCAAACACTATTGCATCCAACTTCGGGAGTAAGACACACACTGCTGTATATAATGTAAACTGATTCAGAGACAACCATGAAAGAGCTAGTATAAGTCCTAGTTATGGGGACCAGTTCCGTGGGGATCCGTCGTGTGTCTGGGATCTGGTCCTGACGGTGCTTGCCTACTCGGTGCGTTACCGCCGGGGGCATGGTCGAGCCCCGGGGCGTTGGATGCATGGCCGAATTGTTGAAGAGAAGCAAGTTTTGGTTGGGTAAACCCTAGTTCACTCAACAGGCGCCGGCTGTCAAGTTTCTTCGAAGTGACCATGACTCTTGCATCAGATGATCTGCTGCAAACTAGAATCATGAAAACAATC
>JANQBM010856838.1:0-13570 GCA_025594535.1 Erythroxylum domingense | reverse complement strand
CATGTACATCTGTAAGTATCAGCTGAAGATTATAGTCTTAATGGAACCTCGAATTAGTGGACGCCGCGCTACCAAAATTGTCAGTAAGTTAGGTTTTGATTATTCATTTTGTGTAGAAGAAGAGGGCTTTAAGGGTGGGATTTGGCTGCTATGGACGAAAGCTATTGAGGTAGCGATAGTGGCCGTCATCACCAATTCATCCACATTACAATCAAGTCTAGCTCCCACTATTTTGACTTCACTGCCATGTATGCTAGTCCACAAGCACCCATACAGAAATTCCTTTACCTAAATCTAAGAAAGGTAGGAGCACTAATCTCCCGACCTTGGATTGTGGGTGGGGACTTCAATGCAAAACTGGAAAGTATGGATAAAAGGGAGGGATCTACTTCAGTTATGTTGTTAACAATCTTTTTAAGGAATGGGTGTATGATTGTGGACTTCATAACTTGGGCTTTATTGGGTCGAAATTTACTTGGCACAAAGGGGTAGTTAAGGCGAGGCTTGATCAAGTGCTGGGATCATCGTCGTGGATAGGGAACTTCCCTTATACAGTTATTCATCACCTACCTTTCCTTAGATCTGATCATTGCCCTCTACTGGTTACCCTTTCCAGCTCAAAACCAAGAGATTTAGGGCCAAAACCTTTTCGGTTCCAATCAGCGTAGCTAGCGCATGTAGACTTTCCTGGGGTAGTCACGGCTAATTGGCTACCAGAAGTAGCGACTTTCAATTCCTCCTTATCCAAGTTTTCGAGACATCTCACACGATGGAATAAGCTCCATTTTGGCAATATTTTCCATCAAAAAAGAGACTTCTCGCTCGTCTGGAAGGCATACAGAGGGCTATGGGCACTGCACATTATGAAGATTCATTAATGATACTAGAGAATAAGCTTAGTGGCGAATTATGGCAGGTGCTATGTGAGGAGGAGTTTTATTGGCACCAGCAAGCCTGGTGTGATTGGTTGGCACAGGGCGATTGGAATACCAAATACTATCACACTGTCACGATGTCGAAAAGGAAGAAAATGTATGTCGAGCGACTATTTGATACTCATGGACTTGAGATCTCCGATCCCGTCTAGTTAGGTATTTTATCCCAGGATTATTTTGTTCAATTGTATACTACAGATCAGAGTACTGAGGTTGCTCGGTTCCTCATTACCGGAGCCTTTCCGCGGTTATCTAAGGATAATTTAAACGATATTGCTAAACCTGCCCATATGTTAGAAATCAAAGTTGCTATTTTAGACATGAACCCCAATAAAGCTCCGGGGACTGATGGATATAATGCCTTATTTTTTAAAAAACAATGGACCATCATTAGGCCAATAATAGTGGATCTTATCCAGCATATACTCCATCTTGAATGCTGGGAACAAGAGCTCAATCAAACAATTCTAGTTTTAATTCCCAAAGTCCCTTCTCCGAAATATATTACCTAATTTTGGCCTATCAATTTGTGTTCCGTAATTTACAAAACCCTCTCAAAATTTCTTGTGAACTGTTTGAAGCCGTACCTTAATCAGATCGTGGAAAATACCTAATGTAGTTTTATCCCTGGAAGGCATATCACAAATAATATTATCATAGTGGAGGAGGTGATCCACTATATACAGCGGAAGCAAGGTAAGACCGAGTTTTTTGCAATTAAGGTAGGCTTGGAAAAAGCTTATAATAGATTGCACTGGGATTTTCTTCAAGACATCCTTAGGGACATTGGATTATCGGAGTCTTTCTCACGGGTAATTATGCAATGGGTGATGACAGTTACAATGCAAGTTGCGTGGAATGGACGTCTAACTGATCCATTTCTACCCTCACAGGGTATTAAACAGGGAGATCTGCTTTCACCTTACCTTTTCGTTCTATGTATGGAAAGTTTGAGCCACCTTATTACACATAAGGTGGCTCATGAGTAGTGGAAACTAGTTAAACTGAGTGCTAATGGGGCCTTCATTTCCATCTTTTCTTTGCAGAGGATCTTGTTCTGCTTGCTGAAGCAAAGGACTCCCAAGCGCAGGTGGTGTCACGGGTCTTGCAGACGTTTTGTAAGCCTTCAGGCCAGAAAGTGAGCCCTAAAAAAACCCACATATTCATCTCGAAGAATGTTCCTACAAATACAGCAAAGAGGATCAGTCAAATGTTGAAGATGAAATGCACTAATAATCTTGGCAAATACTTAGGTGTCTCTTTAGTTCATAAACGTATCTCAAGGCGAACCTATCAGTATATTCCGGATAAAGCCCAACTGAAACTTGCAGGTTGGAGTGCGCGAATGTTGTCTCTTGCAGGTTAACCCACTCTGTACTCTTAGCCCTGCCCATCTACACAATGCAAACAGTACGGTTACCTAGGAAACTATGTGATGATTTAGAAAAACTAATGCACAATTTTATGTGGGGCTTTAAGGTTGGATTACGCAAATTGCATTTAGTGAAATGGGAGGCAGTTTGTCGCCCAAAAAAAGTAGGGAGCCCTGGGATCAAAAGAATTTGATCCTCCAATGATGTTTTACTTTCTCGTTTGGGATGATAGTTACTCACTAAGCCCACAGCTCTATGGGTACAAATTCTTAGGGCCAAATATCAATTTGATGCTCACCAACTCCCACATGAGTTGGAAAGGAAAGGTGCTTCGGGCATTTGGAGAGGGATATCCACTATGTGGCAATACGTCCTCAAAGGACTCAAATAGGACCTAGGTAATGGCCATTGTGCTATTTTCTGGGTGGATCACTGGGTAGGGGATTGGAGACCACTCGATTTTGAGACATTGTCCTAACCCCCCAACCATCTGCTCTCTTTGAAAGTTTATGATTATGTTGATGAGGACGGGAACTGGAAATGGCACCAGTTCCAACATTACCTCCCTTCCACATTATGCATGGCTATTGCGGCCATTCGACCCCCTGCATGATGGCTTGGGGGTGGATAAACCACAGTGGGGTCCACATAAACATGGCAGATTCACGGTGGCATCTGCTTATGAGTTAATTGAAGATTCTGCGCAGGTGCCTGACAATAGGTGCTGGACTTTGATCCGAAAATGGCCAGGCCTATAGCGCATTCTTTCATTCCTCTGGCTGTTAGCTAATAAGAAGCTGTTGAATAGCGCATTCATTCATTCCTCTGGTTGCTAGCTAATAAGAAGTTGTTGACTAACCAGCAGCACGTTGCTAGTCATGTATCTACAGACCATAGATGCTCCTTTTGTGGTCTTGAAGAGACCTTTGCATGCCCTTCGGGATTGTCACAGAGTGAAAGACTTCTGGCTGAGCTTTCCCTCAATGATGCTCGATCAACGTTTCTTTCAATAGGATGAGGTGCAATGGCTGGTCTCTAATATGACTAAAGGTGAGCAAGGGCCACTGACTGAATGGGCAATAATATATTGGATTTCGTGCTGGTATTTATAGCAGTGGCAAAACAGGAGTCTCTTTGAAACTAATTTGGAATGGCCGGTCATCAAACATAGAATTGTCATGGACTATGTTTCTTGGATTGGTACAGCACGAGCAGTGACTGGCCGGGTAGATGCCGCCACCTGAATACTGGGTCAAATTGAATATAGATGGAGCGATTCTATATGAGTCGAACATTGCAACTGCAGGCAGGTTATTAAGGGACACTAAAGGCCATTAGAGGGGTAGCTTTATGCAACATCTTGATAGGCATTCGCCCTTACTTGTTGAACTTTGGGGGGTGCATGATGGTCTCAATTTAGCATGGGACCTTGGATATCGTCGTATCATACTCGAAGCAAACTCTTTAGAGGTAATCAACATTCTTTCTTCTTCCACCCTATTTTTGACTGAGTCTAATTTTTTGGTGCAGGATACTCGTGCATGATTACGGAAAGATTGGGACTTTCATCTTCAGCACGTTCATAGGGAAGGAAATCAGAGTGCAGACAGCCTGACCAAAATAGCCTTCCACATAAATCCAAGACTGTATGTTCTACAGGAGCCACCATCAGTAACGACGGATTTTATCTAAAAGGATCTGCAAGGCGTTGCTTATTGCCGAACACTGCGATAATGTTGTTTTTTATTCCTATTGTACAAAAAAAATTGACTGTTTATTAGGACATCAAAATTGTTTTATGGACTTGAGGGATATAGAAACTTATTAGTGGAATAATCTAATAAAGTCATTTAATTTTAGATGATAAGTTAATAGTATATCCTTAGCTCAAATATAACATTTTGCACTCTGTAGTCTACATTAAAGCAACTATTTACGGGATCAGATCCTCTGTGCCTGTTTTATAGACTTAAGCCATTCTCTTTACTGTTTAAATAAAGATCTATCGAGTTCAAGAGCTTAGTCACGTTCTACAATCATCTCATAGACATCAAAGTTAATTTTAGTTGTTCAATCTTTATTTTAGATGCACTTAAATTTTTAAAATTTTTAAATTAATCTTAAAGTTTTTTAAAAATTAGAGTTGAGACTTTTCTTTAACCAAGCATTAGCAATTGTAATATACATGTCATTCATATTATTACGTAGCAAGTTTGGCATTTTATGATTGTTAAATTACTTTTTGTTTCCTTTAAGTTTTTTTGTAAAATAGAAAAATTAAGTTACAAAAAATAAAGACAAAAAGACACTACCTTTGGCAACAGAAAAGAGGAGAGGGAGCAAGGTTTTGAATTTTGTTTCTTACCGGCTAGTACCAGGCGGTATATACCGTACCGGCTGAAGAACGGTACGAAGTAGAGGTGCTTATGTATGTAAATATTGGACGATACCGGCGTGTTTCTTCTGGTACTAATCGGTACTTACGGTATTTATAATACCGGCCATATACCAGCCGATATCGAAAATTTGAAAAATATAGGGACTTATTAGCAAAATTTTCGATTTTTTTAAAAAAATTGCTCCCATTTGGATTCAACATAATATTTTTAACAAATCATCATAGTATGCATTAAAGTTGATGAAATTGAAATTCTTCAACTTTTCAATAAATAGAATTACAAATATAACTATAAATATTAATACCTATATTATAGTTAAATAACAACTTTTGTAATTTTCTAGTTTCATAAATTGTATAATTTAGCATCACTTTAGCTTCTGTCAATTCAACATTTAACTTATGCATCTCCTCCATAAACTTACCATCATTTTGTATATCCGCCTCCTCTTTTAAATTCTTATTCTCAACTTTCAATCTTTTATTATAAAAATTCAATTGATTTATAACATATTACGCTTTTATTGAAGTCTTTATCTACCTTTATTGATATATGTTTAAATATTGATTCAATTGATATACTACACTTAGTGATTAATATCTTAGAAATGTTTAGGATACTCGTTTTAGTTCATATTTGATCTTAGGTACATTTCAGAAGTGAAGGAGCTAAAGTGAGCCGAAAGCATGTCCATTGAAGTCATCTTCTCAATTCCATATTTTATTGATTCATGGAGCATAAAGAATAAGAGGAGTAAGAGCAAGAAAAAGACAAGAAAATGAAAAGAAATGAAGAATGAACTGTTAAAATATCTCATAGCCATGCTGGAAAAGTTGCATAGCTGTGAGTGTGTATGTCATGGCCGTGCAACAAGATGTATGGGTGTGAGCTATTCCTCACGCCCATATAAGTTGGTGATTGCCAAACCTAAGATGATGTTGTAACATGCATGCTTCTCACCAAGCGGTTCTCACCAAGCACTTGATAACCCATCCATGCATTCAATGATTCCAAGCTTCGCTATCCAGCTGCCTCCCATGCACTTGTCATATTCTCACGCTAGTCCCATTCATGCTTAGGTGATGCCAACTTCCTTCTCCCATACTTCTCACATTGCTAGCCAGTTTTCTTCGTTGTCACCTAGCCATCATGCTTTTCATAGCCGTGAGAAGCAAGTCACAAGTGTGACTTATTAAGTCACACCTGTGAGAGGCCACTCACATGTGTGAGAAGACTAGGTGTCATTTGCTTGTTTAAAAGAAACTTTGTTTAAACCCAAGAGACTACTACATAACGAAAGGGGAGTGACGCCACAAAAAAGAGAACATTTGGGACATAACCTAGCCGACAATTTTCTTTCATTTTCTCTTTATTTTTCTTGGTTCTTCAACATCGACAGTGACGATGGAGGGGATGGCTGATGGTGAGAGCTTGAAGATGGAGATGGAATGCTAACTTCTCGACACTGGTTCAATGAGGATATCAAATCCAAGTCATGGTTAAGCTATTTCATTCTTTTAACGTTTTAATCTCCTTTTGGGTTGTTGTGTTGTTCGTGTTGATTGGGTTGGGTTTTAGATAGATGATCTTAATACGTTATTTTGATTGTTCTATTTTAAACCTATTTCTATAATGTTGAATGTAATTTGTAATTATTACATTTCATGTTTGTTAGTAGAGTCTAATGATCGTGAATCATTAGGAATAACATAACTTAGGTTAGATAACCGAACATATGAGATTATTGCCTATATTGGTTGTTTTCCACTTCTTAATGCTACTACCAAATTGAATCTAGAGATCGTATCCTAAGTTATTCAGTAGTTAGGTTTAATTAACAAATGTATCTTAATTAAACAAAACCTAAGAAAAAATCAAGAATAGTAGAGTGTTATATTAGTCTCAAATCAATAATCTGAAGAGAGGTGTAAATACATTAGGATAATGGAATACGCTTGATCGTGTTTTAAACCAGATCTTACCCATACTTGACAGTTTAATCATTTTTATTGCTAGTTTTAATTTGTTTTTGATAGTTTTATTTTATTTTATTTTCTAAATTGGTAAAAATCCAAAACCCCCTATTGATATTGTCCTTGCTCAATTAATTCCATTACAGAAATTAACCGAACATTCCCTATGGATTTGATCCAGACTCACCATAACTATAAATTTTAGTGAGCAGAGTTAGGTAAATTTTGCAGTGCACTCAACACGCCCTGTCAAATTTTGACACCATTGTCAAGGAGTGTGGTAGTTTAATTTTCGTATTTGATTTTAGTTAGTGTTTTGTGAATATATTTGTTTCTTTTTGTTATTTGTTAATTTTAAAAGTTTGAGTCTTGGTGTATGGTAGTTACGGGATCTCCTCGTAAAGAAATTGAGCAACTTGATCTGGAGATCAAGAGAACATTATGGAGATTATGTAGGGAAGCAAGATCAACTTTGGTAGAATAATCTGAATCTGATTCTGAAGAGACGATGGCAAATCTAAGGACATTGAGGGAGTTGGCTGCCCCCAATTTAACTCAAAGACCATTATGCTTAACATTTCTGAATTTTGCTGAACATGTTACCTTTGAGTTAAAATCTAGATTAATTCATTTATTGCCTAACTTTCATAGTTTTACAGGTGAGGATGCACATAAACATCTTAAGGAGCTCGATGTGGTTCATTTAAACATGAAGCCTCTCGGGGTGACCAAAGAGTAGATCATATTGAGAGCCTTCCCGTTCTCACTCAAGGATGCAGCAAAGGATTGGCTATTTGAGTTACCAATTGGAAGTGTAAACACATGGCTAGAGATGAAGAGGCTATTCTTGAAGAAATATTTTCTGACCTCAAAGATGGCAAGTATTCATAAAGAGATATGTGGTATCAAGCAGCATAATGGAGAATCTCTTTACAAGTACTAGGAGCAGTTCAAGAAGTTATGTGTCAGTTGTCCACACCACGACATACCAGAGCAACTTCTCTTCCAATATTTTTATGAAGGACTGCTACCGATGGAGAGGAATTTCATTGATGCAGCGAGTGGTGGGGCACTTTGCGAGAAGACTCCCTTTGAAGCTAGGATCTTACTTGAGCGGATGGCCACGAACACACAACAATTTGACACTCGCAATGATGTTTGACGAGTGAATGAGGTAAGTAATTCATCCATTTAACATCGTTTAGATGAATTGACATCCTTTGTGAGGTAGATTGTAGTTGGACAGGCACAAGTGAAAGTGTGTGGGATATGTTCAAATGCAAGTCATCTAACTAATGAATTCTCGACGTTAATAAGGAAATATAAAGTATGTGAATGCTGTAAGAGTGAACTTCATGAACTAATACAACCTGTACGACTTCACTAACTAATACAACCTGTACTCACAAACGTATAACCCAGGTTGAAGGGATCATCTTAACTTAAGTTATGAAGAGAACAGACAACAAAATTACTTCCAAAATCGGTCGCAAGGAGCATAGTGATTCTAACCAAGGCCGTAAGGAATATAAGGAGCTTACTTATCTAGTTCAGGTACATCTTTTGATGAGTTTATTAAAAAATTTACTGCTAACAATCTCCAATTTCAACAGAGTCTACAGTAGTAGTTACAACAGTTTCAACAGGGAGTACAACAATCCCAACAGGGAGTATAACAATCCCAACAAGAAATAAAGTTGGGCATACAGAATTTGGAAAACCAAATGAGTCAGATGGCAGTAAGGATACATCGTATTGAATCAAAAATTAGAGGAAAGCTACGATAATGTCAGCATTGTAACCCTAAAGAGTAGAAAGGAGATTAGGGGTCCCAAGAGAACTCCACCAAGGATGGCTACCGAGGAGGAGATTGAGAAGGAATTGGGGAAGAAAGAAAATTTATCATTGAGTATGAAGGTAAATTTTGAAAGCCCCAACATTATTAAGACTAATCCTCCGCTTTTGTGGAGCAAATTGATAAAACCTAATAAAGAGGAGAAGGACAAAGAGATATTGGAGACTTTACAGAAAGTAGAAGTCAACATACTTTTGCTCGAGGCAATTAAGCAAGTACCAATGTATGCCAAATTTCTTAAAGAGTTGTGTATGCACAAAAGGAAATTGCGGGGTGATGAAAAAGTAATGATGAGTGAGAATGTGTCTGCAGTATTTAGAAAGAAGATGCCTCTAAAATGTAGGGATCCATGTATATTTACGATTCTATGCAAAATTGGGAATACTGTGATCAATAGAGCTATGTTAGATTTGCGTGCTTCTATTAATATGATGCCTTATTCGATTTATGTTTCTTTGAATTTGGGTCTATTGAAAGAAACAAGTGTAATCATACAACTGGTTAACCCCACAACTTTTATCAGGTGTAGTTGAATAAGTTACTGTTTCTTGTAGATTTTATGTTATGGATATGAATGATGAAACTTCATGTAATTCGATACCTATCTTATTGGGGAGACAGTTTCTTAATACAACTCAAACTAAGATAGATGTTCTTGAGGGCTCCCTCACAATGGAATTTAATGGGGAAATGATTCATTTAAATATTTTTATGCCATGAAACATCCTCCTGATGATCATTGTGTTTTTTTTTTCTGTTGATGTGATTGATCCTTTGGCATAGGAAATGTTTAAATTAAGTTGAAAGGATTATTTGGAAATAGTTTTGACTTAGGAAGTGGAAGTAGAAGCCAACACTAATGTTAAGATGGGAGAAGAGCTTATAGAAACGACAACGCTTTGGAATCATTAGAAAACTCTCCAAAAAGGTATGATTTGGCTTTGATAAAACTATCTGAATCTCACCAGAAGTTGTTACCTTCTAATGTGGAGGCACCAGAATTAGAATTGAAGTCACTCCCTACATACCTGAAGTATTCCTATTTGGGAGATAAGCAGACTCTCCCAATTATCATTTCGACATAGTTGACTTCAACTCAAGAGAAGAGGCTGGTTCGAATGCTGAGAGAGCATAAGAAGGCCATCAGGTGGACTATCGTAGATATCCAAGGGACAAGTCCTTTCATATGCATGCATCGCATTTTGTTGGAGGAGGATGCAAAATCCATAAGGCAAGCTTAACGTAGGTTGAATCCTCCAATGATGTAAGTTGTGAAAAAGGAGGTGTTAAAGCTTCTCGGTGCTGGCGTAATATACCCAATCTCCGATAGTAAGTGGGTAAGTGTTGTCTAGGTGGTTCCGAAGAAATCTAGAATCACCATTATGACAAACCAGGAAGGTGAGTTAGTTCCCACCCAACTGCAAACCGGTTGGTGGGTATGTATTGATTATCCAAAGTTAAATTTTGCCACTCGTAAAGATCACTTTTCCATTCCCTTTATTGATCAGATGCTTGAGAGATTGGTTGGCTATGCTTATTATTGCTTTGTAAATGACTTTTCAAGTTATCTTCAGATCCCGATCACACTAGAATATCAGGAGAAGACACATTTACATGCCTATTTAGTACGCTCACTTACCAAAGAATGCCATTCAGATTATGTACCACACCTGCCACGTTCTAAAGGCGTATGGTAAGCATTTTTTTTAATATGTTGAGAAGATTATTGAGGTATTCATGGATGATTTTAATATGTACGGATCTTCTTTCAATGAATGTCTTAAGAATCTTGTCGTTATTTTAGAACGATGTATAGAAACTAACTTTCTGTTAAATTAGGAAAAATGTCATTTTATGGTGGACCAAGGTATAATTTTAGGCCATGTTATATCTAATAGGGGTATTGAGGTAGACAAATCTAAGGTTGATCTTATTTCCTCTTTACCTTATCCCTCTATTGTGAG
Source organism: Erythroxylum domingense (assembly GCA_025594535.1). Taxonomy (NCBI): domain Eukaryota; kingdom Viridiplantae; phylum Streptophyta; class Magnoliopsida; order Malpighiales; family Erythroxylaceae; genus Erythroxylum; species Erythroxylum domingense. The sequence continues at coordinate 3,071 of JANQBM010856838.1, read as the reverse complement.
GGAAGTGTGTTCTTTTCTTGGGCATGTAGGTTTTCATCGAAGGTTCATTAAGGACTTTTCAAAGATAGCCGCACCACTATGCAATATTCTACAACAAGATGTCTCCTTTGAGTTCGACAAGAATTGCAAGGAATCATTCAACAAACTTAAGGATCTTCTGAAACCCCACCTGTGATTCAACCTCCAAATTGGAACCTCTACTTTGACATCAAGCGTGATGTGAGCGATTATGCAATGGGAGCGGTTCTAGGACAATGAGTGGGAAAAGCTTTGCATGCCATCTACTATGCTTCAAAGACTCTAAACCTAATTCAATTGAATTATTCCACTACTAAAAAAGAACTATTATCTGTGGTATTTGCTTTGGAAAATTTTCGATCATATTTGCTTGGTGCTAAAGTGATTGCTTATTCTGACCATGCAACTTTATAATATTTTCTCACAAAGAAAGAAGCAAAACCGAGGTTAATCCAGGCTAATCAGATGGATTATCCTGCTTTAGGAATTCGACTTGGAGATCAGAGATAAGAAGGGGGGAAAAATGTGGCGTCAGACCATCTCAGCTGTTTAATAAAGGACGAAGATGATATCCCTCTACAAGAAACCTTTCAAATGAGTAATTATTTTTTGCCGATACGACACTGCCATAGTATGCAGACATTGTCAATTTTTTAGTTACTAATGGATTACTTGTTAGTTTGTGAAAGGCTCAGAGGGATAAGCTATAGAGTGAAGCGAAGTATTACGTACAGGATGACCTGTATCTTTGGAGGCACTACGTAGATCAAGTTATCAGGAGGTGTGTACTGAAAAATGAAGCATCATCAATCTTATCCTTCTGTAATTCGTACGCGTACAGAGGACATGTTGAAGTGAAAAGAACGGCTCATAAAGTTCTAAAGAGCGACTTTTACTAGCCAATATTGTTCAAAGATGCATATACCTTCTGCAAATCCTGTGATATATACCAACAGTCAGGTAACTTGTCCGTACAGATCAATAGCCGCAAACTCTTTTGCTTTTTTATGAAAATTTTGACATTTGGGGCATGGACTTTATAGGAACATTCCCTCCGTCTTTTGGATTTACTTATATATTGTTTGCAATAGATTATGTTTCTAAATGGGTGGAAGCCAAAGCTGCCAAGACTAACAATGCAAAGGTTGCTGTAGATTTTGTTAAGGCTAACATTCTTTCTAGGTTCGAGATACCAAAAGCAATCGTTAGCAATATAGGAACCCATTTTTACAACAGGATGATGGAAGCGATGTTCAGAAAATATCACATTATGCATAATGTTTCCACTACTTACCATCCCCAAACCAACGGGCAAGCTGAAATCTTAAATCAAGAAATCAAGTTAATCTTAGAGAAAACCGTGCAACCTAATAGGAAGGATTGGAGCGTAAGAATAGAAGACGCATTATAGGCCTATAGGATGGCTTACAAAACAACAAGTAAGATGTCATCGTATAAACTAATGTTTGGGAAGTCATGTCATCTTCCAGTGGAATTACAACATAAAGCATATTGGGCTATTAGAAGATGCAACAAGAATTTGGACAAAGCGGGAGTGCATAGGAAGTTGCAGCTTCAAGAGTTGGAAGAGATGAGGAATGAGTCATATCAAAATGTTGTGATATATAAGGAGAAGAGGAAGGCTTTTCATGATAAGACGATTTCAAGGAAAAGCTTCTCGATAGGCCAGAAAGTGTTATTATATCATTCTAAACTCAAACTATTTCCAGATAAGTTATGTTCTTATTAGGTTGGTACATTTGTTATCACTCATATCTTTCCTTTGGTGCAACAAAGATATGAAGTCTCAAAATTGACAAGACATTCAGAGTGAATGGTCATCGATTGAAGCCACATTATGAAGGATTCCAAATGGAGGATTTAGAGGTGTTGATGTTGGAGGATGTGACTGGTGTCACTCGATGCACGCAATTGGAGGTCGAGCCACCGATAATAAACAAAGGCACTACTTAGGAGGCAACCCAAGGGAAGTTAATTTATGTTATTTACATTTCGCATTTACTATTTTCGTAATCTACTCCATTTCTGTAATCTACTCCATTTCTTGCATTTGATTTTACATTTAGGACAATATGAGTTGTAAGTGAGGGGGTGGGGTATATTAGTTCTTATGCTTGTTTTTTAGCTTAATTGTAGCTTATGTAACTTCTTAGACAGTTTTCAAAATCAAACAAATAAAATCAAGATTTTTCTTGATTTCTATTACTTTTAAGATTATTTAGTCATAATAGTGTGAATTGAATAGAAAAATCCATAGCAACCTTAGCATATACTTTTGCTCTTGTGATTGGTTAATATGCATTATCCTTAAAAGAGCGATGACTAGTGGTAGACAAAAATCAGTGAGGTTTTGAGCCATATTAGACTGACACATCCATATTCTTCTTACAGTCTTTTGTTATTTGGGACCTTCATGACATATACATCCTTACTTTTCTTTGATTTTCTATTCAAGACCTTATTTTTATCACGTACATTTTTATTAAAATAATTATGCATTCTTTGTTGATTATGGGCTACTTTAGCCAAATAACCTACCTATTTATGTGAATTTTCCTTTACTAACACCCTTTGAGCTTTATTAGCCTTTTCTTTTGTATAAAACACATTATAAGCACCTAACTAAATGCCTTACCTAAGTCTTAAAGTGAGTGAAGCATTTGTTAATTATTGATGAATGTGATTGTACAAAAACCTAAGTGTGGGGGTATGCATACATATGGGTTGGTTATATTTGTTAAAATCCGATGTTAATGTAGCTTCTATCACCTTTTTATTTGAAAAAAAAAAGAAAGAAAGAAAAGAAAAAGGAAAAAATTGGTGAGTTTGAATAAAAGTATCAAGGAGGAAATACAATTGTTGTGAAAAGTGGTTAATTAATAGTTTATCCTCTTAAGTTGTATTGATTGGGTGTTTGAACATATGAGGACGAATGTTGTTTTGGATGGAGCAATTTTTGTAACATCCCCTCACCTATGGGAAGGGTAAAATAGTAAATTAGAACGGGTTAGGAGAGATTAAAATTTTATTGC
>JANQBM010856830.1:0-13571 GCA_025594535.1 Erythroxylum domingense | reverse complement strand
CGCCACCCTCGCAGGGCACGGATTCGGATATCACCGTCGATATCGAGTTCGGGTCCAGTCGGGAGTGGGGTGTTACATAATACTTGAATCTCCTAATTAGCCGATAGTAGTATTCCGAGGTGTTAGTCAATAGTACCAGCCAAACTAATTTCTTTGACGAGTGCATTAAGACTGATTAGAGATGGATGTGAGGCTTACTTGGCCCATGTAGTTGATTCTCGCACTGATCAGATATCACAAGAATTCCTATTTTTAAGGAATTCCTCGATGTATTTCCCATCGAGTTATCTGGTTTACACCCAAATAGGAAAACGGAGTTTATGATTGACTTAGTTCCAGGTACTGCTCCTATATCGATTTCTCTATATATGATGGCACTTATAGAACTTAAACAACTTAAGGCTCAGTTGCAGGAGTTATTGGATAAGGGGTTCATTAGACCCAATGTATCACCTTGGGGAGCTCCAGTTTTATTTGTAAAGAAGAAAGATGGGACCTTGAAGTCATTTATTGACTATAGGCAATTGAATAGGGTGACAGTGCATAACAAGTATCTGTTGTTGAGAATTGATGACTTACTTAATCAGTTACAGGGAGCTCAGATATTCACTAAACTAAACTTGAGATTAGGGTACTATTAGTTGAAGATAGAAGAGACTGATGTCTAGAAGAGTGCATTCAAAACTAGGTATGGGCATTTTGAGTTTTTAGTGATGCCATTTGGGATAACAATGGCCCCATCTACTTTTATGGCTTTGATGAATAAGGATTCAAACTTTATTTAGATCATTTTATGATTATGTTTGTTGATGATATTTTGGTGTATTCTAAGAGCAGAGAGGAGCGTGCTGAACATTTGAGGTTAATCTTACTTATCATGAGGGAAAAGCAATTGTACGCCAAGTTTAGTAAGTATGAATTTTTGCTTGATCAAGTAGTGTTTCTGGGTCATATAGTAATTGGACAAGGCATACAGGTTGATCCAAAGAAGGTAGAAACAATGATGAAGTGGGAAGTTCCAAGGAATATGTCAAATATTTGGAGTTTTCTAGGATTAGCTGGTTACTATCGGAGGTTTATCAAGGGTTTTTCATTTAGTTTTGCCCCTTTGACAAAACTTCTAAAAAAGGATGTCCCTTTCTAATGGAATGATGAATGCCAGAGATGTTTTGAGGAGCTAAAGCATCAGTTAACTACAACATTAGTATTAACTATTCCATTCGGGACTGAAGGATATGTAGTGTATAATGATGCTTCATACTGGGGGTTAGGACGTGTTCTAATGCGACATGGTAGGGTGATAGCCTATGCATCGAGACAGTTAAGATCTCATGAGTTCAATTACCCAGTACATGATTTAGAACTTACTGTAATAGAATTTGCTCTAAAAATTTAGAGACACTATCTGTATGGAGAGATTTTTTAGATATATACTGATCATAAGAGTTTGAGGTATCTATTGAGTCAAAAAAAATTAAATATGAGATAGAGAAGATGGATTGAATTATTGAAGGAATATGATTGAACAATTGAGTATCATCCTGGAAAAACTAATGTGGTAGCTGATGCATTAAGCAGAAAATCGAATAGCGGTATAGCTCAAGTATAGTTATCATGGTTGCCTAACCTAATACATTTGAGAGCATTAAATGTTGAGTTGAATTTGGGGCAGAATGAGGTGTTGATAGCTACATTGAAACTTAGACCAATGTTGTATGATAGAATTAGAAAAGCTTAAAGTAAAGATCGAAATATTATGAAGCTTATTGAAAAGATGAAAGTGAATCCGAATTTTGAGTTTGAATTGAGAAATTAGACACTGTGGTTGAAGTAAAGACTGTGTGTACCCGATATAGATAATCCGAGAAAAGAGATTCTGGAGGAAGCTCGCATAACAGTCTACATTATGCATCCCAGTACTACCAAGATGTATAACACGCTAAAACAACATTTCTGGTGGTCAGGGATGAAGAGGCAAGTAGTTGACTATATGGCTAAGTGTTTAACTTGCTAACAAATAAAAGCCGAGCACCAGGCTCTAGTTAGGAAGTTACAGTCACTACCTATTTTGAAGTGGAAATGGGAAAGAATTACTGTCTGCTTTATTACAGGTTTGTCAAAAACTCCAAGGCAACATGATGCTATATAGGTTATTGTGGACTGATTAACAAATTCGGTCCATTTCTTACCCGTAAAGGAGAAGAGTACACTAGATCAGTTAGCTCAGAGGTATGTGAATGAAGTAGTGAGATTACATGGAGTCCCAGTATCCATTGTATCAGACAGGGATCTAGTTACTTTGAGATTTTAGAGAAGCTTACAGATAGCTATAGGTATGAAGTTGAACTTCAGTACTGCATTTCATCCTTATACAGACAAACAGAATGAGAGGACAATTAAGACTATTGAGGATATGCTCAGAGATTGTGTATTGGAGTTTCAAGGAGCATGGGATCAGTATATAGCTCTGATTGAGTTTGCTTATAATAACCATTATCATAGTAGTATCTGTATGGCTCCATACAAGGCGTTATATGGCAAAAAGTGTCGTTTGCCTCTGTATTCGGATGAAGAAGGTCTAAAGATTACTGAAGGCCCAAAACTGATCTAAGATATTGTTGATAAAGTGAAACTGATCAGAAATAGAATTAAAGTAGCTCAAGATAGATAGAAGAGTTATGTGGATCAACACCAGAGAGATATGGAATATCGAGTGGGAGACAAAGAGTTTTTGAGAGTATCACCTTGGTGAGGAGTGCTGAGGTTTAGTAAAAAGGGTATGCTTAGCCCTAAATACATTGGTCCATATAGGATTACCGAGAAAGTTGGACCAATGGATTATAAATTATCCTTACCGATTGAGATATATTTGATACACAATATGTTCCTTGTGAGTATTCTCAAAAGATATCAGTCTAATCCGATGAATATGATGCTGGCACAGGAGATTGAAATAGCGAGTAATATGAGTTATGTTAAAGAACTAGTAAAAATAGTGGGATATTAGACGAAGCAATTGAGAAACCAATTAATTCCATCGGTGAAAGTCCTTTGGAGGAATCACTCGAGTAAGGAAACTACATGAGAAATGGAGGAGCACATAAGGAATTAGTACTCCTACCTATTTGAACAATCAGGTGAAAATTTCGATGACAAAATTTCTTAAGGGGGAGAATTGTAATATACCGTTTTCTCATACTAAGGGGTAGAACCCTAGATTTTTGTATATGAGATATATTAATGAGAAATTAGGAAACACATTTTGTGCTCGTGCATAACACAAGCATACACACACACATAATTATTGATTTTTTGTACACATTAAAAAGACTTTACATACATTTATTTGACATTTTTCGAGGTATAAATGATTTTTTAATGATTATGATGTGAACAGTGAATATTATGTCTTGAATTTTGATTTGGTGAATTATATTATTGATTTAGAATTTTTAGTGAAAATTTGGGAAATTTCAGAAATTATAGGTATTTTTGGATTAGGAAAAATGCCAAGTGGCAAGACAAATTGATAAATAGTAGTAGAAATAAGTGACGAATGGAAATAGAAATAATTGATAAGTGACAATAGGATTTAATGACAAGTGTCATAAAAAATTGGGTGACAATTGGAGGACAAATGGACTAGTTATAAAAAGGACAAAGTGGAACCATTGGGAAGTGACAAGTGGCACTACCACTCACCACACTCACCTACGACGCTAACCTAATTGAAGAACTATCTTTCATTTTATTTCCACAAGCTCTTCTCCATTTTTTTCATTCTTCTTTCTTCTCCATCTCACAACATCCTTTTCTCAACAACCATCTCAACTTTGAGCTTTGCTATAACCTTTCAGTTTTCTACTCCAAGGTCATTGTTGTCTTCTCCTTAAAGAAGAACCCAACTTATTTCTCTTTGATAAGTTGATGATCGTGTGATGCTTTAGAGTTAGGGTTTATGTGATTCTTAAAGAAGCTTTGAGTTAATCAATTAAGTAGTTTATTAATCTTCATGGGTTATTTAAATATAAACATATGTGATGATAGTTTGTGATTAGATGATAATGATACTAGAGTTGAAGAGTGATGATATGTTGATGTGGAAATAAATAGGTTTATGTTCTGTTTTTAGTGTATTAATGATATTCATGGGTTATTTAACAAAAAGCATTTTTGAAGGTAGTTTAAAGGATGATTGATAATGTAAATGGTGTATGGAAGTGTGTAAAAATGTTGACAAACATTGATGAATGTATGACATGTTTGATGTTATGTTTTGTGTTTATGATCAAGAATAGATTATAAGTTGTATTAAAGATGTTTTTAAGATAGACTGGTTATGAAAATTGTGTCTAAATGGAGTTGAAAGTTGATGAATCAAAATAAGTGTTTGTAACCTATTTTTGTGTAGAGGAAGAGTGCAGGAAATTGATGAAAGAATGTATATGATGCGTTCTTATTTTGATAATATGAAAACCATAAATTTTTGGCTATTATATAGATGAAATAAGGAGTGAATTAAGGGTATAATGAAGATGGAAATTATGTTTAAGAAAGGTGTTAAGTAATGTTCTTGAAATGAAAAGAAGTAAGGATTTGGTATAATAGTGAATGATGGAGATCATATTCAATTTTTGTATGATTAATGAACAATGATTCATGGATTGTTTTAATGGTCGATATTGAGAAGTAATTGAGGAGATAATGAAGAGGAAATGAAGTAAAAGTGATTAACTATGCATGAGATGTCTTGGATATAATATGGCAAGGCTAAGAATGTGGAAAAAGTTTGGACTATATGAATGAAGGGATTAAGTGAAAGATAATGATTTAATTGAATAGATTTTTTTAAACTTTTATACAAATAATAAGGTAATTAGATTAGTATGAAATGAATTTGTATAAATGCATGTGAATTCTAGAAAATTTGGAATGTAAATGATATTATCATATATGTTGAAGTCGTGGAAAAAAATGAAGGAAGAAAAGTAGGGCATGATCGTGGTCTTTAGTACATGGTCGTGGCTTGGATTATTTGGATTTTGTCATAATCGTGGCAAAGTCCCAACGATTGTGACCAGTTTCACAAGCTTCTGTCACGATTGTGGGAAGGTCCATGTCCACCACAATCGTGGGCATGGCCACACTTTTTAGTGATGTTTGAAACAATTAATGCTAAGGTACATTCTTATGATGTTTTTAGGCTTAAATGCTTTGAGTGAACCTAGTTTGATGATGGATTAGGTGATTAAAGTGAGTAATGTGTATTAGGTATAAATGACTTATTGAATGATGATGTTAAATGATCATGAGATGTGATTTAAGGATACATACCCAAGATAGTCGAATTAAGCATGCATTGTACATAACACATATACGTATGTGTATGATTGAGTATTAATATGATTGTGCAAATTGGTAATGTGTATAAATGTGTGTATTGCATGATATAGAAGCGCAAATCAAATGATTGCATCTATAAACTATTGAGGCATCAAGGCAATAGCTAACTGGAGTATACTGTGAGTAACCTAGATGTTTCTTACTAGGAATAATCGTGTTTGCCTAAATTTTGATTATTGAATTGATAATTAAATGAATGTGAAAAATGTCGAACATTGATGGTTTGATGAGTCTGACAACTGAGAGGGTATTGGAAGTGCTTCAATGAATGTGAATGAGAAAGAAATGTGTTCTCAATCAAGTTATTGAATGCTAGACTTGAGTCCGATGAAAATGTCAAAGTGAATGTGTAAATTGAATAAAAGGGACTGATTGCATATATGTGATTTTTGATGCGTTTCATTACATGATATGCATGATCAGATAAAGGTAGTTTTGACCAGAGTAGCCAGTGAAAATGAGCTTAATGCTTAGAATGTGTTTAAGAACCACAGGCTCAATATATAAAATGAGCCCTATATACACAATAGATACGAGATAGTTATCAATTAACTCGGTATCCACACAGATATAGGACAGTTAAAAAAGAACTCGGTCAGAATAAAGTAACAATAAAAATGAGTCACATTTACATTAGATATACAAATTGATATGTATGATCTGAATGTTAACTGTTCTGGAATGAAAGATGTGATATTTTGAAGTTGTGATGTGATTTGATTGCAAGACTTTAAAATGTGAATTGTGATGTGTTTTATATGAGTGAGCACATCAATGGTGGCGTGCTCACTGAGTTTGTAAAACTTATCAAAATTATAACGTGGCTTTTTGGGTACGAGAAAGGAGACTTAACTTCTAAGAAAAAATAAAAGAAACCTAGTACTGCAATTTGGACTTAAGAAATGGCTCAAAGGTTGGTCAGCTGAGACTGTGGAGTTTTAGATTAAGTGCTTTTATATAAATCTCATATCATAGAGAACATATTGTAAAATGTAGTAAGCACTCAAATGTTTTGGATATTGTATATATGTATGGTTTATGTAGTGAAATGCTATATTGTAAATTATCTTTTTATAAATGGAAACAAGGAACTGAGTTTTAGATATTGTGTTATTTGTGTTTTAATTATAATGCCATATAAGTGAATGTCATTGTTCTAAAGCGCTACTTTTAAAGAGTATCTTCCCAAGTGTCCACCGAATATTCGAAATTATACTCTATGGTAGTGGTATGTTACACCTACCATTTCTTAGCTCCTATTTGGAGTGTTTTTTTAGGAGGGCTTATTAAAGCTTTAGGTTATGAATTATGAACAAACCTTAGCTTGCTAAATGTTAAAAGGTCTCCTACCACTTTATTCTAGGCCAGAATTTTGTGAGTGACTTATTTATGTACTTTTATAGTGGTTAGATTAGATAAAACTAGGTCTAGAAAAGGTAAAGGATCGAAGGTGAGGTTAGAGTTAACATCTAGGCATTGTAAAGGGGCAAAAGTGTCAGGAGTGTTTATGGTGAAGGGTTATTAGAGGTAGACGGGGAAGGAAGCATCTTTCATTTAATAGCAAAAAAATTGTCATAGGCAGTGCTTGCGAAGAGCTAAACAAAAAGAAGGGGAGGTTAAAAAAGGAAAAATAGGAAAAGATGTTAGTAAATAAAGGTTAGAGAGGGACGACAGCTTCTCTCACTAACCTAAGTGTTCGTGTTTCTTTTTTTGTTCCTATCATCATCTTTACAATCATAATTCAATAAATTTAGAAGGTTATTATAATTTAGATCGATAAAAATTTTTATATAATAAAACTACTCTCTTTTGAATCATAATCATCTGTTCTTAAGTTGATTAATTAACATCTGTATCCAATTAAAACCTTAAATAATGCATTAGGTTCATAAAATTTTCGTGAAAGGTTTGACATTAACTCTAAAGGTTTTATGTAAGCTTATATTTAATACCCCATCTAACTCTGAATATCTAAATCACAATTTACTTATATGTAGGTTTTCTCAAATCTTCCACCATGTAAATTAAAACTAGATCTAATTATTGACATAATTAAATTTATATTAAAAATATTAAAATAATATTTCACATAAACAAATCACTTTATAAATAATATTGAATCAACCCTTAACAAAGACAATATTGGGATTCACTAATATAAACATATAAATAAACTAGCTATAAATCATGTTTTCACCAGCAAACATAAGTGATAAAATAAAAGTCATCAAGGTAAAAAGAATTCTAGATTAAATTTTTTTATTCCATTCAATTTTTATCTATTAAGGTGATCTCCAATCCCTTTCTCTATTGAAAATGACTTTATAATTAAACTTTTAAGGGTTATTGTATCTCTTAGTGGCTAACCCTAAGTATATAATAGAAAAGAATGATAAATGACCCCTAATTTAAGGTTTCACTCTATTTTGTATATGTTTTGTTCACCTTCGACACAGTTTGGGACATGGTCATATCATAGGCGTATACTTCTTTATAACTTTTCTTTAGGAAAATATGAGATGACTATGCCTCAAGCCATATTGCTCTCTGGATAGTTTCATCGCCACATGGTCTCCCTTTTGCTCCTGTTATAGATTTCATCTTCATCTTGATGTTGTTTAGAAGGGATATGTGCTAGCACACAATCATGTGCTAGTCTATATCTAGCTAAAAATTTTAATTTCTTTGTGTTTTTTCTTACAAGAATATTCTATTCTTAATAAATCTCATTCCAATGTAACATCTTTTAAATTGGTTAAAAACATAACGTAAATTAAGTAAATCAAGGTAATTTAAGAATAATTATATGTGTACATCAAATATCTCCATACTTTAAATTCTTCTTATCCTTAATAAAAAATGTCTTATTCACTCTCAATATAAGTAAGTGATAATTTTAGAGAATAAAAGACAAAGTAAAGTAAATTAAATTCTTTATCATCCTTCAAACTATGTCATTTATCAACTATTTATATCATTAAATAATTACACTAAATTGCAATTTAGTTCAACCAAAATAAATTATCAATTAAAAATTTTCTTAATTGAAAGAATTGAACCTATATATAAAATGAACATAAATCAGTAATAAGCTTTGACTCTCAAGCACTTAACAAATGTTATTCACTTTGCAAGCTTTACAATTTAGGGCCTTCAGAATATTGCAAGTACACAGGTCGTGATTTGTAGTATGTGAAGGGTTAATCCCAGGAGGAAGTGCGAATTAATCTAATCCTACATTATCTAAGGCTAAGAAAATTGATAAATTGAAAATAAAAATTGCAAAGAAAAGTAAATGAGGGAAAGTGATTATCAAGTATTTAACTCATAAGTTTAATGCAAAAGAAATTGAAATTGAGCAACACAAAAGTCACAAAGGGAATTAGCTAAGAAGGGTTACCAAATTATAAAAAAGGGGATTTCCCTATCATCAATGCTAATATAGTCAATTATGCATTATTGTGGTGCTAGTTCTAGACTATCATAGGATGGATTACTCTCTCTCGAGTTATAACCATTAAACCCTAAATCATAAACCCTAATTGAATTATGGAATTTGCAATATCTCAATTAACAAAAGACCCATAACTCTAATTAGATCTTAAGCTCTCCAATAAACTACTGGGTCTCACACGGGATCTCTCTCCGCATAATAATCAATATAATTAATCATATGATCTATTGGATCACTTAACTCTCATTAATCCAATCCAATCATTTTTATCCAGTTCACCCTCTCAGTTTATTACCAAAATATGCAAATACTGTAATTAATCACAACACCCAATCACAATAACACACAAATAACTATATTAGCAGTGAATTAAGGTTAAATACTGAAGGAAAAGTTAGAACATCATCAAAAATCAAAGATCCATCATCATACAATCCATCATCATCTCATACAAAAATGAAGATAGAAAGGAGAAAGAACTTAGATCGAATGACCCAGGAAGGCAGTAGCGTCGGATGAGCTGAGAAGGCAGCAATGTCAAATGACCTTGTAGTATCCCATCTCTCAAATTGTTGAGAGATTTAAAGTATTAGATTAATAAGTCACATGAGTGGTATCATATATAATGAATTTGATACATTTATGACATGATTTTTATAATTGTGTTTAAATGCATAATATTAGCATACACACATAAATTGTGAATTAGATAAATTGCACTCAATTGACATCTTTCGGGGTATGAAACTAAGATGAATGTGATAAATGACTAAGCATAATGAATGTGTATTTCCAATGTCTTGTAATTTGGTTTACCAAAGACAAGAATTAATGGATTATAATTAGTAAATTGGAATTAATCGGTACAAATGGGAGATTTATGAATTTATGTGTAATTTTGGACTAGGAAAAATGCCAAACGGCAAGACAAATTGACACATGGTAGTAGAAATAAGTGACACGTGGCATTAGGATTGAGTGACAAATGACTTAGATAATTATGTGACAAATGGCTTGGAGATTGAATGACAAATGGCTTAAAGATGTAGAGACAAATGGACTAATTGCTACATGACATTCGGTATCATAAAAAGAGAACATGTGGCAAATGTCTTTAAATGACAAGTTTCATTGGCACTCACCACACACCTCTCACATTAAACCTATATGGAAGACCATCTTTTATTTCATTCTTACTTTTGCTACATGCTCTTTTCATTCTCTTCTCTGACTCTTTAATATAGTGATTGTTCGCAGGTTTACACGTGTTAAGTTTTACTATTTTAACCTCAATAATACTGAAAGTGCACGGGTCGTTCGCATTGTACCTAAGGTATCGATTCCATGAGGAGGGTTAATCTAGTCTTAAAATCTAAGGTCGATCTAAATCGCAACAATCTAAAATAATTAATAAATGCAGAAAATTAATCAATCAACAATCAATTATGAGAATTAAATTTCGAAAATAATAAACAAAATAGCAAATCAAAAAACCAAATCAAGAATTAACCTAGGAACTACCAATTGAGAGAAAGGGGGTTTTAATCCGAAATTAATGAAAATATAATGAATTATGCAATTATCGAATTATTGGGTATAGATAGTCCTAGGTTGGATTACTCTCTCTCGAGTTAAAATCATTAAACCCTAATTAATAATACTTAATTTAAATTATGGAATTGTGATCTCTCGACTCACAATTAATCTAAAATCTAAATTAGTTCCAAAATTGTCTAATAACCTACCGGAAACCTATGCTCGATCTCTCGTTACATGATTTTATCAGTTTGATTCAATTCTTATCTATCAAATTTCCTAACCCTCGTTAGCCCAATTTGTTGATATTCACTCAGCTCACCCTTTCAGTTTATTACAAAATTATTAAGAACAGAATTAAATAAAACACAATGATTCAAACTTTATTAATATAAAAAATCAGAATCTGGAAGGTGAGTTTAGACAAAAATCGATATTCAACATAACTTATTCTCAACAATTATCTCAAATTAATACATCAATAAAACTAAAATAAATTGTAAAATACGCTTGGAATGGATCAATAGAGGCAACGATGGTAGGAAACCACCTATTTCAGGAAGTACTTCGCGTCAAACTTCGTCTTCGTTTCTCTCCTCCTTCGTCTCCTTCCTCAAATCACTTAATATTTTCTAAATTTAGGTTGATGTGAAAGCTCTTAAAAGGATGCTTCATCTGTCCCTTAATGATGTATTTATACTTTGGGAACCTTAGGGTTTGATTCGGATCGAAACAGTATGAAAAGTCTTACCAAACTCTAGTTTTTTATGTTAGCCTGACTCAGGTCACGATCGTGGCTAGCGCCTATCCCTTTGGGTCACAATCGTAGCCTGGGTCCTGTCAACTCGTCTCTTTCTATCACGATCATGGCCTGTTTTGCCACAATCGTAGGCCACATTTTTTGCCCGAAACTCTTCAAAACTTCTTCATTCTTCACCATTTACCCTAAAACACTAACAAACACATCAAGGTACCTCAAAAATATAACATTTAAGTCCAAAGACTTATACTAACCCATAAAAAACAATTAAACACATAAACTAACACAATTGAAACCTAAATACACACTAAACACTCAATTTGACACTAAATACCTAACAAATTGGACCCTAAAATATCATGCAATCACGACTATCAACATCCCTATACTTAAACATTTTCTCGTCCTCAAGCAAATGAAACAACAAACATAAAACACATAATGCAATAATGAGGCAATGGCTTCGACTTCATGAAATTAATTTAATCTTAAACACAATCATATAAGTTATATCTAATCATTAATAAGCAAAATCTATGTATAGGAGCTTTGAACTAAATATCCAAATTAATCGAGATGTAAGTGTTAATTTATTTACCCTTTCTAATTGCACACACACATTAATAATTCTTTGGTCCTTCAAACTTTGTAAATTTTCATGAAAAGTCAAGCTGATTACAAGTCTGGTAGGTTTATTAAAGAACATAACTTTTTTTAATTTTTTGAATATAACTTAGTATTTTTATGTGGATGCAAACATTGGTAATGAATGTCGACCCGATTACTTAACTAAGTCATGTTTTTATTACACAGCTTAATTGAAATGTTTTTGTAGCTTTTTGATGCAAAGGCACACATTTGTAGTACGTGTCGATCCAATTACTCAGCTATATCATATTTTCAATTGGCTACTAGCTCCACTCATAACCCGAATGCTAGCGAAATAGTGATTTATTTAACAAAAACTACCTTTTTTCATTTACTACCTACCCTATTGTTTAAGTTGCTCATTTCCATGAAAAATACTAGTTAAGCTACTTAAGTTAAAAGGCCTCAAATTATGAATGAATGCGATAACCTATAAGGTGCTAAATTACACTGAATCCTAATTAAACTGTATATTTATCCAAAGACTCCTAATTCACTAATTTTTTGAGCTAATGATTATTTACAACCTAATAGACCATGTTGAAAATTAAATAAATTTCACTTCTTCTAAACCATTGACACATTTATACAGTTCACAAAATGCAACCTAATAACTATCATACAATATGCAAAATTCACATTTAAAAGTAAAATACATAATCCCTCCCCACATTTGAACAACACATTGTCCTCAATGTGAGAAAGGAACCCACAAGTGTATAAAAGAAAAAAAAATCAAAATTAAAGTAAATAGAAAATAAAATAAAATAACATCAAAATTAGAACTGAAGTCTAATTTGAAAAAGAAAAATAAATGGGTTAGACACAAATCATATGGAGATTAAGGTGGTGATGGTGTCGGAGGTGATAATTGAACACCTGGAGACTCGAAATACTGATGAATCTATCGAATATCTTGACTTTGATGTTGTTGTGTCCACGTCATTTTTACAAGTTTCTTATTGGTTTTAAAGATTGCATCCAAAACCTTCTTCCAATCTGGTTCTTCATCATCTTCTTCTTCCTCAGATTCTTTATTAGTGGATTCCTCTTGTGCCTGCTTATGTGGCATGGAGTTTGAGCTTACCTGACTAGTCCTAATCCTGACATGTTTCTTCTCACCAATTTCCCTCAATTCAATGTTATGATGTAGGATTTTAGCCCTTCATAAATGGTGATGATGTAGGAAGTCAGGGGGTTGACTGTTAACCCCCTCCGTTCCATGCCAAAATGTTCTGCAATGGTAGACATTAAATACCCCATTCCTAGATTGTTACTCCTCTTACTTGGAGTTACAACTGTAGCACCCCCTTACCGTAGGGTACGGACCGGGACACCCGCAGATCATTCCGGTACATATCCTATGATAAGGGTGAGCTACGTGCGATCACTATATTCACTCCACATGGCATCAAATTAATATTTAACAACAAAACATTAATAGAAAACCACAATTTTTTTTAAAAATCAACTTCTTCCTCATTTCATTCCATCAAAATCAAAGTTTTGTACATCTTTAATATTGTACTGTCTGTACATAAATCCAAAAAGCCTAGTACAAAAAGCTATATGAAAGAGGAAGAACATCAGATCTATCTAGGCCATCCCAAAAGTCCCAGCTGATCGACCTGTGAGCCATGACTTCTCTCGCCAACACAATCTACACGGCTGGAAAAGTCCCTCTTGAGCTAGTAGTCTACTCTCGGTCTTGAAAAGACAACGTTGCAATTTTGGCGAGTTTTGCGAACTCAGTGAGGTAACCATCATCGA
>JANQBM010856788.1:0-13573 GCA_025594535.1 Erythroxylum domingense | reverse complement strand
GTATGGATGTGATTAAGACGGTGGAGAAAGTGGGTTTCGGGCCTGGAAAGACCTCGAAGCCCGTCGCGATCTCTGATTGCAGTCAACTTTCTTAAATGGTGACATAATGATCTCCTGCGATATTTGGGATGGGACAGTAGTGGTGTTTTCTCATTTCTCTTAGTGTGGGTTTATTAAAATAGGTCTTGATGTTGACCTTTAGGTTGGGGTCATACTCATAGTTTTTGTTATCGTGTGGGGGTGGAGCTGAAAATGGTGGTTACTAAGGCTTTTATATGGAAGGAGGCCACCATAAATAAGAAGTTTTAAATCTTAATTCGTATCTCATATTTCATTATTATTACTATAACACTGTTAAGAGATTAAATTAAGTCATATCTCATATTTCATCTCACACCCTAAATTTTATCCTTGTTTCTATGCTCCTTTTGGACATGTTGGAGATGAAAGAGTTATATAGACCCCCCACTGGAGGTGTTGAAAAATCTGTTGACTTATGCACTATATTAAAGGTATATTTTATAGTTTTAGCTTTATTTTCCTTTGATCTCTTTCTGTAAATTTATGAGTTTCTAGATCAATATTACTATGCCTAGCTAAAATGATCCTGAACAAGATGTCATCGTTGTATGTTAATTTGGGTAACTTGTATGATAAGTGAACAAACCTACGCTGAAGACACAAGCTTTCCAGGAGGCATGTGTATTTTCTATTGTCGAGGAGCTTGTTAAACATCTAGCTCAATGGAGCTATTCTGTTGCTCTTTGAATTGTCCTTTATTCCATTGGTACGATTGCGTAGTTTTTGTAAAACTATAAAAATTGAGAGGTTCCAGAAAGAAATTAGGCAGATTATTCGTCAGGCATCTGAATGATTACCAAATTGCTTCAGTAAAAGAGGGTTAGTGATGAGGGAGGAATTTATCTTTGTTGTCCTCTTATGTGTCTGCTTGTTGCATAATTAGTCACATACTTGTAATAAAGCTTATGGGATCATGACTAATGTTCGGTTTGTTAATGTCCCAGATCGAGGCTAATTCATCATTCACAAATAGGAGTCATAAGACAGTCACTTTTCTACTAAAGGATCCTGCAGCATCATCATTTATGGAGGTTTGAGTGCCTACGCTTTCTTATCTCTCCCAATTAAAGTTCTTTTCTTGTCAAATTTGTTCTCTCTTTTCTTTTTGACCTTTGTGTGATTTTCCTCTTTCTCTTGAGTTAGACATAACTTGACATGAAGTTCTTTAGACCTCCAACAATTTTGTGTCCTTATTTTGATGTTGAATGGTATAATGGCTCACTAAATGGTTTACTTAAAAAATTTATTATTAGATTATAACTTTGCTTAAGCTTTATTCTTTCTCATGTTCTAAATGAATATTATGATCCATCATTGCTTGACAGATTTGAAAAGAGTTCCATGCTTCTCTTTTGTATGCTTTTCTTAGTTTATACATCTTATCAAGCTTCCATTATGACTAATTTTAGTTGTGGGGTTTCGTGTCACTAATAAATTGCAAACGTTAGGAGGATTCAGTCATTATTGTAAGAATGCATTGGAACAACAGTTCAGTCAAGAAAATTTATATCAACCGGTCTAATTTTAGGTTCTCAGATGCTGAATAATGCATTATATATTCCGTTGTAGGATGAAAAGAAGTGGAGAGGCAGTCCACCATCCAAGTACACAACTTCTTTATGCGAAAGAGCACAAGAACAAAATGATTCATTGATGGAATCCAGGCTCTTATTTAAGACAATTTAATGTTTCATAATAATGATGCCCAAGGCATAACATGATGTTTATGTAATGAATTTCAATGTTCTTGTGGGCGAACAAGGTGAACAAGCCTCTGTGTTTAAGAAAAGGATTACAGAAAGTGATGAAGATGATGATGACCCTGAGATCGACAATGGTGCAGCTGTCTTTAGTTCCTCCTGGTTACTTGATGGTAAATCCAAGTATGTCAAAAACAGTGCTTCTAAAGGCGACGATACAAAGCCTTCGCTGAATATGAATAAGAGACTAGATTCTCTTGCAGTTTTGACAGATAAGAATAGGAATGTACAATCTAATGCAAACAAGTCAAAGAAAAGGAAGAGAAGTAAATGAAGCATGAGATTAAGTTATTGGCCTGCCTTCTTGTGTTCATGGCATCGTTTATGAAATATTATGTTTCTTGTTCTTTGTATTCTTTAGATCAGCGAATTGGACAAACAAATTTTTGTATCAGAGTACTAGATTTGCTCAATGCTAGAATGAAATTTCATCCCATTTGAGTTTAATCATCTTCCACATTTCAGGAGTTGCATCTCTAACAATCAACTTGAGAGATTAACCTTGATAAATTCACTTTCCCTTCTATTAATTTCCTTCTTATATCAGTTAAGATCAACCCTTTTAAGAATTTAGTATGAACAAGAACCTTCTTTGATTAACAATAAAATATCAGAGAAGCTTTAACAAAATGGTCCCCAGTAACATAATTTCCATTCGGATTATCTTGATTATAATGCTAAGCATGTGAATCTTTTTAATCTTCAAAATTAATCGATGGTCAAATCAAAAGATTTATCAGTTAGAGCCGATGATCATCAAAATGCAATGCCAACTCAAAATTATCCTCACATGTTCTTCCTAGTGATGACTCTTTAAACCATCACATATGAAGGAGGCTCCATGTGTCGACCCATCCTGCCTGGAATTGATCCCATGGCACGGGGGTCTTCATAGGATGGGCCCATGGGCTTCCCAAGCTCCCACTCTCCATGTGTGAAATGACATTTATCTCTAAACTTCACCCTTCAAGTGCTTTATACTTGTTACACAATCGATTCTTCACAGTAGGAGGAGATGATCCATAAGGAAAAGACGGTGGGACTCCTGGATTTCTAGCAATCGGTGGACCAGTTGGATTGTCACCAAGATCTCAGGGGCGTGGACTACCAAGATTGCCACCACCGTCTCATCCCAACAGCAGGAGATCATCACATCACCATTTAAGAAAGTTGACCGCAATTAGAGATTGTGACGAGCTTTAAGGTCTTTCCAGACCCGGAACTCACTTTCTCTACCGCCTTGCTCACATCCATACCCTTCGTCACCATTTAGGTTTAAGAGAACGTCGGTGTGAGAGTGAGAGTGAGAGTGCGTGAGAGAAGGTGAAATCAGGGATTTAGGGTGTAAGAGTGACGAAGAACGTAGGCTGAAGCTTTCTTCAAAAATTCAAATGATGTCGTTTCAATTTTACTATGAAAGGACGTCGTTTTACCAATCAGGCAATCTCCTCTTAATAATATTGACGTGTCTGATTGGTGGGAGTCTATTAACACGTAACAGTGTCACGTCAACATAAATAACGGTGAGGCTAACATCAGATTAAAATTGAAACAAATTGAAAATTTATGCATCTTATTACTATTTTTAAAGTTCAAGCTATAATTTAAAAATTGAGAAACGTTTAGGCTTTTTTTGTAATTAAGCCTTTATTTATTTACTTATTTAACTATTTTTTTTCTATTTTTTTTATTTTCATTCATTTATGCTGGTTATTTGGAAACAATCTCTTTACTAATTAAGAGTAAGAATGCATACTACTGAACCTCCCCAATCCAGAGTCTCAACAAAATTTCTAATGGATGTTTCCAAAAGAAAATCATAATTTCAAGTATTTCTTTACCAATTTCTTAAAAAATGATATTTCAACACCATCCAATTTTAATTGTAGCAGATGTTGAAGAATTTGATATTCCAAGTAAGTGAAATTAGTTGTAGTAATCTTCGTTAAGGATGGTATTACTCAAGTTCAAATCTTTTGTTCCTATTATTCTAACCACGTTTTGCGTCCAATACCATATCATTTTGTAGCAAAAACATCATCATATTATATGCAGAACTTAAACACGACGTCGAATATTAGATGCGAAACAGAGTTAGGATAGAAATTTTGGTCCAGTATTAGTTTTGGATCATTTACAGCTTAGTTTTGGCCCCATACACTTCTCACCCTGTTGTGCACTGGGAAAGTATTTTTAAAATGCCCTATTTAATGATTTAATATTTTACATGTTAGGATTCGTGCAATTAAGAAAAAGCACTACAACTAAATTTTTGCTTTGAAGTGTTTATATGGACAGTGATTATGGTTGAGAAGGTGATGCTTTGTGGCTCATAATTCTTGTCGTCTTACAATTGAAAAAGAAAAGTTGAAGTTAGTAATCAGATTATAATTATAGAGAGTTCATTTATTTCAGGATTCTAATTATTAAATACAATCACTTCAAACTTTTAAATAAATACAACTGAAATGAAACTTATAAACTAACCACGTATGAGTTACTGTAACAGCGATTGTGAAATATTCCAAAAGGTGTTTTTGGAAAGCTAATTTACACTATATATAAACCAGATGTGCTGTGCCTGTGCGGTAAATGCATCATCGGATACATAGCATCAAAATCAACACTGCTCCAATTTGTCAAATACGAACAGAATAAACAACCAAGGTCATTTGAGTAGTAATCCGCATCTTAGATAATCATAGTTGTCGATGATAAGCACCACAAATGGTTGGAGCGAGTTCTCGCCTATGGATGTGCATGAGCAGTACCTCTTTCTCACCTTCTCAAGGCACCGTAATTCCTAGTTATCTATGAGAAGGGGAAAAAAAATCAGGGTTTACGGCTAGAAGATCTCAATAGGCGATAGATTATGCAAATACAAAATGGGCATTCATTGTTAAGAGAGCCGTATGCTAACAAAGCAGAGTGACCCACTCCATTTGATGTATTCTCAATATACAGTATTAAATGTGGAGACAAAATCAAGGCCAAAATATAAATGACAATTGCTCAAACATAAAGATAACAGTGCTGACAGCCAATTCTCAGAAGCAACAAGTACTAAAAGAAGTGAATGCACAAGTAAATAGCAGCAGTTATCAGTGAATGCACAAGTAAATAGCAGCAGTTAAACTAGCCAACCAGACAAAGCCCTAAGCATTCTAGAAACAGATAAAGCACCAAAAAAAAAGAACAGAATACACCCAAAAATACTGGAGGAAAGTCAGATGGAGATGATCACCAACCCGGGGTTGAGATTTTCTTAATCTCTTTGACATATCATTGTCGTCGTCATCCTCATCCTCGTCCTCCTTGCTCATTAGCCTTCTCTGAAGTGCAGAGTTATCAGATTTCCTTCCCCGCTTTGTTGATGTAGCACCTCTACCTCTTCCTCTTGAAGCAGCTCTCTTGCGCCCACTCCCAGTGAGACATTCATCATCATCCTTCAAAAAAGAAGGAAACCTTCGTTAATTGGAAATGAAGATGTCATATTCATGAAACCCATTCAATTATATCTAATTTTGAGCTGACAGGTAACATAAACTACAAACATAAGAAATGTAAAAGTTCTTCCTCGACTTTCACAATAAGCGGGATGCTACCAATTCTTAACTCTGAGCAGCAAAAGCAACTTAAGGTGCAGTTTCTCGTTGAGCTTAAAAGTTGGGGATACAAACTATTAGTGAATGGTGTGACTTTGATGTAACTTATCCATTTAAGTTCACCTCATCATGTCAGCATTGGTTTAAACTTGCATTCATAACTCAAAAATAAGAGTTAATGATGATAAGTGAAACATTCTGGTGATAAAGATCCGTACCAAACTGTTATGAATCTCATTACTTTCATGTTTCTCAGCATCTTCGCTGGAAGAAGTATTCACATTTTCCTCCTCATCAGCAATATTTCTTACTGCAGCTGCTGTAGCAACAGATGCCAACCTGCAAATATAAAGCATTTCTATTGATAAGAATCTAAGAACTATTGAATGGACTCTCCCAAGCAGGTTTAATACAATTATGATCAGCTGATGCA
Source organism: Erythroxylum domingense (assembly GCA_025594535.1). NCBI lineage: Eukaryota > Viridiplantae > Streptophyta > Magnoliopsida > Malpighiales > Erythroxylaceae > Erythroxylum > Erythroxylum domingense. Next base: position 7,694 of record JANQBM010856788.1, on the reverse strand, counting down.
ACAGAACTCAAAATGCACTATTAATCTCTTATATCTCTTCCAATATGATACAATTGATTCTTTAATGAGAAAATGCATAACTATCGATTTCTTCTTTCATAAAATTAGTTAGGCTTAAGCCTTTTATTCTGTATCAATCGTCCTCTTCTTTTTCTTCTCTTCTTTTGCTATGTCAATAATAAAATTACAAAAATCACCATTTAATTTGTATATTTTAATGCTCAGACAAATACAAGTAATCATTTGACGAAAGAGCATATGGCTTCTAGTATCTATTTATTCTTGGATTCTTGTTTCATCAAGCTGCTGCATAGCTGGCTAGAGTAATTAAAAACTTAAAATAAGAATGTGTCACCTCTGAGATTGGCGGAATCCTAGAGACACATCAAGAGTTGTCTGCTTCAGATTACTTGAGCCTCTGCCTCTACCCCTTCCTCTTGTAGAAACTTTACCTTTAGCAACTTCTGAAGCATCGCGAGATGATCTTGATCCCTTTCGGCCTCTTGTGTCAGACCTTAAGCTGGAAGCATGTGCTGTGTCTTCGTCATCACTAAATGAAACTGCAGCTCTAATTCCTGCAGCACTTACTCTTTGGGAATGCTAAACCAATTCAAAAGCAGAAGCTCAGAAATCACGATATCAAAAGGAAACAAGCCTATTCTTCCATTGCTTACCCCCAGGGATTGTTCACTGGTTGCTACAGGTGTATCCTTGGAGTGCATAGCCCTTTCCTTGACACGTTCCTGTAACAAACACAATCAATTTTTATCCAGATTCTGCTAGATTGGTCCTGCAATTTTTTGCCGTAAAATAGGTCTGAGTTCTGTGCAGGTTTCCAAAAATTCCTATATAAGCAAATCCAGATGAAAACTTCATTGACTAGTACCAAAGAATACAAGTATACAGAACTAAAAGAAATAGATAAAGATAGAGCCTCTTGTGGGCTTAAGTCAATTAAAAGGCCACGTAGATATGATGCAACCAGTGAAGGCAGTAATGGAACATTTAACGCCTCTCTTCATGCTAAAACACTTTGCAAATAAAACTACTATCTAGACAAAGAGGCATTAGTTAATTTGCATATTGGCATTCATGACTACTAAAATGTAGACAGAAAGAAGATGCATAACTTTGATCTGAACTTCTGAAAGAACCAAAGATTAAACAAACATTTGACTATGCAAATATCTACTGTTCACATGTCAATATACATGACAAAACTTTTAAACTATGTCCATAAGCAATCCAAAGAAGAGATTGAGTATAGAAGGGATGACATAAATATAAATATATAGCATGCATACATTCATTCTTATACACACGAGTGTACAGAAGAGCAATATTGAAACTTTTGCCACACATAATGCATGCAAACAAAATTCAATCAAATTACTGCCAATGCATCCCACGCCAAATGGGTGGTTGCTTAAGAAAATGCAACAACTTTATAGATATAAATCAAGCCTGCCTCCTTGTGTTGCTTAAGCACTTTAGATAACATCAGTAGGCTAAGATAGGAAGTAATAAAGTAAATACAGCTTCTTGCCTTCAAGCACTCCCCAACTTTAACGATTAAATCATCCTCTTCAAATTCTACAGTATCTGAATCTTTTGCAATTTTTTTCTGAGGAAGCAGAAAATGAACTAATTGTTAGAATCACGTTGAAAGCAGATAAACTAGCTTCTGCAAGCAGAAAGAATATTCTGCAACGGAATCATAAATTAGGAGCCGTTACAAAAGGCTTACACGTGTTTCTTGAATATTATATTGCACACATGTATAGAAAGCCGTTTTGTCATCTTTATTAACAAAATCGTGCAAAGCAACATCCAGATCATTGACTGGGAGAATTTCCATTTTCTGCAGGACAAATGAGACCATAAGGAGAGAAATAAATCCATTAGAAGCTGAGGTGTGATAACAAATGTGTAACTTTTATCTGTATTAACATCATTTCTAATTCAGGCCATTTCAATAGTGGCTAGAAAAGAAATTGAAGCATCTACGATCTCCTCATACTTAGTGAAATTCTTCTCATCAGAATAACGGGTTTAAAAAAGAGCACAATATAATTGTTATGTGAGCTATAATAAGGAAATTCATGAGAAGATGCCGAACTAAAACAAGAAAATTGAATACTTAAACAAGTTGATGTAAACAAATAGCATGATCTTCTTTAGGGTGGTTCTTTAACTTATTAAATGCGGCAGAAGAGAGCATTGAAAAATGAATGTTAAGAGTGGATGTGGAAAAGAAATGTTTACCAAATTGCTTTCAGCGACTAAAGCTTCTATGTTTTGTTGATTTAGTTCTTCTGGGCAAAGCAGTTCAGAATCATCGAATTTAGCTGCAAATGGACAGAATCACATATCTGCATCATCTCGTTCAAATACCATATTCCAGTGTTACAAGTTAACATTGAAAAACTACAAAGAAAGACAAAGAAGATCATCTGAATTATAACACGCAGAGTAGTTGTAGTAAATATAAATCGTTTTCCTTATAAATTATAAGCATAACTAGATTATTCTAAGATTATTCTAAATTTACCATATAACAATAGCATTACCATATCAAGGACGGAAACCAAGACTGAACTATGCTTGCTTCAAGACTGGATATAACATTCTTTCCATGCGCTTAAAATTGTTTTAAAGTAACCAGCAAATGCAAGTAATTTTCAGGGCTGGTGAAAACCAACTGAACTCTAGCACATGATGTATAAGGCTAATTAACTAAGAAAGAACCTGTTGCAAATAAATTATGTACTAAAAATGCAGAAGGAGCTCAAAACTGCTTTGAGGTTTCTTGCAAAGCATTAGACAGTATGCTGATAGGATCAAGGTACTACGAAATAAAATGGGGCTGTAACTTAATGAGGTACAATTCTACCCAAAACTTCTTTTTTATATACTGTATGGGCTGTAACTTGACAAGATAGAAATGCATAATATTTATGTTCCAGTTTAAGAGAGAGGTTATAAGTCTTTTATGTCTAATGTTTAAACTAACAATTATTTTGTATTAAGGTACTACTATAAATAAATCGACCATAACCTAACGAGGACTGTGCCATTGTACCCCCTTTCTCATTCTTATCTTCTACATAGATTAACCAACAAACTCATTGAGCTTTATGTGGAAGATCCACCTCCGTACAAATTGCATGGCAATAGTGACAAAGTTTCTTAAACACACACCATATCCTACGGAAAGTAAGCAATTATGCTTGTCTAGTATCAAAGACAAATAGATTATCAAAACCTGAACACATGTGCAAAAGTCAACCAAAAATTTACCTTCATTCCGACCTTTCCTGGGAGCTTTCGAGAATATAAGAATATCTTGAGGATTCGCAACCTTTAAAGAAAATAAAAATAAGAAGAAAGAGTGTATCCTAAAATAATTGAAAAAGATCAAGTGTGGCCTGCTGAATATTGTAAGTAATATTCTACACTACCTTCCCTACATATTTCTGCCCAAATCGTTGAGGATTTATTGTCATAAATCCAGTGTAATCTACCTGCAAAATAACCAAGAGCTTCAAGTGATTGTAAGCATGCTGGTTGGAGGTTATGGGTGATCTTGGAGGTGATGTGTCATGATATAGACATTTACAATTCTTTTGAAGGTCAATTTCAAATTTGAACTTCCATAAGTGAAATATCTCCTATAATTGGTGGATATTACCTTAATTCGAATTAATGGAAGCTTGAGCTCTAATCTACCAACAGACTTCTTGTTGGACTTCTCTATCAGATTACTGACCTAAAAGCATCAAAATCATAATATTGAAGTTGCCAAAGAGCAATCAATAAGTATTAGTATATCATTAGCAACTGAAATGTAAATGGTGATTGGAAAGTACAAACTTCCTGGCTTGAAGTTTACCACTTTGTCCAAATGTTGAAGAATTGAGCTTTGATCATTGGGATCAAGGTCAGCTTCATCCTTTAACACAACCTGCACCAGGAAAAGGAGTAAGTCATAAACTGCTTATTCAAATTGAAAAGTGACAAAACAGATTACCTCTGAATATTCGAAAGGCCTGACAGAAGTCAAGGGTATCTTTGTTGGGCGATATTGATTTCCCTAGATCACAAGGTATTAAAGCATATGCAAAATTAGCAGAGAAACAAACAAGCTTACATCAAAATCTTCTTTTGGAGTTTCCATATCAAGTACCTTGATTTCCAGAAGCAGCACATGTTTTGGCTTTGATTCTCCATCAATCAGTGAAGTTGCAACTGAAGAACCTGGTTGTGTTATATGAAATCCCATCCCAGGAACTTCCTTTTAAAATCAAAAGGTACTTGTATTTAGTAAAGGCAGTATTTAAGCTGTAAAAAATAATCATAAAAGTACACTAGTAGCACCTGAGGATCAATAAGACATTCATGTTCGTGCCCCCAGACAATGAAATCTAGAAATCTTGGTAAGAAGTGTTCATTTATTGCATTCTTCGGGTTTGCCTTCACTCTGCATATCATAGTAAAGTTCAAACCTTTAACATATGGGTGACTTGATAGAGTAGTTCCAGACAGCTTTTTCAATGAAATTTCCACAGTAACACAAGATCTTCCATTCACATGATAAAATAAAGATTTTGAGAGAATGGTAAACTAACACCGTAATGAAAAACTGCCATTATCCTGATATACAAAGACAATGGTTAACTTCCGCACAACCTGTTCTGATGAAGTACCAGAATGTTGAACCAGTCTGACACCTGACTTCCGTCTTGAGCTTCAGGTCTCATCCATTGTACAGCATGCGGTGTCTAAGAAATTAAAAATGAAAGAGAGATATAAGTCAACATCCAACAATCAAATAAGAGATGTAAAAAAAATATTATATGAAATACCTGAAACATTCTATTGAGCCGTTCATCCCTAATGTTTCCAAGACCATACAGGGCTACAGCCGTTGAACCCTGTCACTGACATAAGTTATTGGGTAGTGGAAAGAATGTTTGAACAACTAGAAGCATCTTTGCTGATACAACTGACCTTCCTAATAAGGATAGGATATAAAGTGATCTGGCCAACACCAGAACCCTCAAGTACCATTTTCCCAAAATAATTTACAAGATTGCATGCCGAAAGAATGTCAACAGCAGAAAGGTTGTCCTGTTACAAGTAGGAAAGGAAGACAAAAACAATTGTGTTAAAAGCTGTTGACACAAATGATCCCAGAGAATAATGAATGTTAGCATTCAACAATATTGCACCTAAGAAATCAAGTCGAGAAACTTTAACTACTTAAGAACTTAACTTCTAGTAAAGCAACCCAATAATCTCATTAGTTATACAAACATCTAATGAGTAAGATCACTAGCACGTGAGATTTTGTTTATTATTTTAGTAGGTTTAAAGAAAATGAAAGAATTAGAATTACTAGAGGTATGTAAGAGCAAAAAGGCAATGCTAACAAATAAACACTTGCTTTCATAATCCATAATATCACATAAAGTAGTAAAAACTGTGCATTAATATCCAAAAATAGCTTTCTCAGATGCCCCGCTGCTGCACTAAAGGAAAAGAAAACCCAAATTTCAATAAATACATTCCTTTTAACACTCTCTCCCTTGTTTGTCACTTCTTTATTCATGAACAGAAGCAAGAAAAGAAAGATTAAGCAATATATCAGCAACTTCAACGTCAAACTTTTCAATTTGCAACAAAATTGGTAATTGGGAACAAATGACACGCTAAGTTAGATATGTGATTCATAGTTATAACAAAAGTAGTCATGCATCCTTAATATAAAATAAACTGTGATGCCATAAATTCATACCACTCCAGCAGGATCATCATGATTTCCATGAATGCTGAACACCGGTAAGCCAACATTAAAGTTTGGATCTTCATAGTTTACATGCCCAAAGCTGCCAAAAGTGAAGTTGTTACCTAAAAGAAAAGTTTTCTTTCTAACTTTTATGTGAAACACAGGCATCTGAATATAGATGCACAATATACAGGCATCCCAAATTGCATAAACATCAATCCCTGTTGCGTAGGATTCAAACTGAAAAAAAAAAAAAAAGCAAACACTGAAACAATTCTCTAACATGTAGATAAAAAATTATAATAATACGAAATATCATACAATCACTAAGGTGACAGATGATAAAATCCCATTACTTGAGGGTTAGTGTATATAGGATCAGGCAGTTAAAGGCCAATGTAGAATGCATCCATCAATAACTTACACCGCTCGGGGTTGGAGGATGGGGTTACATGTGAAATTGGTATTCTCTATAGATGTAAAAGAAGAGCAAAGTAAAATCATACGAATTTGGGAAATTGACTGTCTGATCACTGACAACTTGGAACTGCACCGGTTGATCGTTGAGACAATGGTGACGGAGAATTTCAATGGCCTTGACTAAAGTTGACCTCGAGGGCTTATTCTCATGAAAAAGATCTCCACCGAGGAGCAAGAAGTCTACCTGTTCCAAGATAGAAATACTTTAAGTTAGCCGAATTATTTAAGTACAAAGAACAACATGTTTGGACATGAGAAGCCAGCAAATCAGAAAGGACTAATTTCCTCGCTCCTTGCCATTAAAGGACATTTTTTCCAAATTTGAACTTCAAACGCAGCTTGTGAAACACGATCTCAAATTCCCCATATATCGAATCCAATACAAAATAGGCAAATAACTGAAGATATGGTCACGTAGGATCGTATCAGACATCAAGTGTATATCACAAGACAACCTGCTTTTGCTCAGCTAATGAGCAAATCTCTTCAAAGGCCTGGAAAGAATCGTGACGACGTATTTCATCCTTCTCCATGTATCCCAAATGGCAATCAGTGGCAACCAGTATTCGAAGTGTGTCAACATCATCCTCCCTGATCATACAACTCCATTGCATTTAACAATTACTTTTTAAGCAACGCAAATACAGAAAGAAAATACAAAATATTTAAAGACAGAGAGAATGAGTACTACACCTGGTCAAGTCCCTCATTTATCGTAAACCTAAAATCACAAAGAAACGATCAGAACACTCAAAACCCTTGAAATATCGAAAGAACCAAGGGTGAAAGCTAACTTGAAATTGAAAACCAGAAAAAAAATAGAAACAATGCAAGGAATGTAATATAGATTTTCTCAGGAGCCAAACAGAAAACTAGAAGAAGATTAATTTAAGTTGAATAAATTTACCTATGGCCTGAGAGAGTGAAGAATGAAGCAGTGGTGGGGTTTTTCAGGGGCGGGGTTTTTATATTTATTTCCGCTTCCTTATTCAGTTTAAATGTTTATTGTGTTACCATTTTACCCCTGAAAGGGTTGCAAAATTGTGTTCGTTCTGGTCCAATTGCGTGACTATGGCCCGATCTTGGTCAGTGTCTACGTGAGCTTTGGATCTGTTTAGCTCAAGAAATAAAGAGGACCCACCCTCCTTAGGCCTATTTCTTTTGTTTAAGAAATTCATGTGCTTTGTGTTTTGATATTGTTCGAAGCCATTAGCATTGGTACTCTTTATGATATGATTTTAAGCGTCGTACTGATGGATTATTTGTCATGGACCAACTTTCACTATGATATGATTTTTAATGTATCTTGAATACTATTTTTAGTTATAAAATATTATTTTAAAAAGAGTACATTATATTTTACATCTAAATTTTTATTAATTTTGCAATAAACTCTGATTTTAACTAATGTTACGCACACCAATTT
>JANQBM010856753.1:0-13576 GCA_025594535.1 Erythroxylum domingense | reverse complement strand
GGAAGCAAAGATAATTCGAAAATACTAGACTGGCAAGAAATTTAGTGACTAAGCATAGATACGTGCAAGGACAAAAACGATATGCAGAATCTGCTTTTAAATGCAGATCCAATCCACTTCAACTTTTTATGATTTTAAGAATCAGATTGCATCCTTATTGATGGGAATCGACCACCTAAATCTAAGGGATAGATTATTTACTAAAAATCACAAAAAAGGAGAGAGAGGAGGGATCGGAAATCATAAAGAAGAAGAATTTTTATTATTCACGCAGCTTTTGTTTATAGCATAGTTTAGGAGTAGTTTTACGTTTCTATAGTCTTCTTCTTCTGGTTTTTATCAAATAGTTAGGGTAGTTTACATTTCTGTAGTATTTTTCTAGGAATTTTTGTATATTCTAGGAAAAGACTAGGGATGGATACTTTACATTTGGCTATTTCTTTGTTTATTTTCTCTTTTTTTATGAGTAGCTAAATTCCTTTTCTTGGTTGAGGAAAACCATGTTATTATCTATTATGTGTGAGGTGTTCCAACAAAGTTTGCTTTGTTGATGAATATTGAATGCCTTCCGAATTGCTTTTTATGATTGAATTGGTTGATTTCTAGGATGTGCAGCTAGGAATTGATTCATTTAATAACCAGATTACTGAAATATGACGTTCAGTTTTGTTCATCACAAGTGGCAATTAGGATTACCATCTTTAAGTTAGAGTTGGAAATTCTAAGAAGAAACTCATCTCCATTAAATGCATGTCGTATATGTGTTATCTTGTTCATTAGTTTCTTAGTTCTTAAAGCTATTACTCAATTGAACTTACTATCATATCCAAGTTGTTGATTAATAGGAATGCTTAGAATACATGTTTCTATTCATTTACACTTAAGAGAAAACATCACCCAATGAATATTTATTGATGAACTGAATTTTATATCAAGGATCCATATTAGTGTGATAATTTCGGTGACCCGAAACCAAGGTTTGTTTACTAAATTTCCAAATCTGAATATTTTTATTTAATTTCAGTTTTTGTTATTTCTAATTTCTTAAATTACGTGAACCAAAAACTCCCATTTGTTTTAGTTTTAAACTCGTATAACCTTTACCGTTAAAAATTCCTCGTGAGAACGATCCCTACTTTTCACTACTACATTAATTTGTATTGTAAGAAGTTGGTTTCTTTTTAAAATTGGTTGCAAGTGACAGCAGTACCAAATTTTATCATCGTTACTGGGGAATTTCTTGACGGTTTTTTTAGTGATGTTTTTGTTTTTTTGGGTTTCGTTGCTCTTGGTTGCCTTGTCTTCTATTTGTTTTCATTTTATAGATTTTTCTAATTTTTCGATCTTTTAGTAGCATGGCTTACTATTAGTATGCTTTTGATTCTGATTTTTCATATTATCCTTATTATGACAACGAGTTTCCATTTATTACTACTTCCAGGTTTGACCATCAAGTGGTGGATTTCACACCCTCAGCTCTGTAAGTACCAAGGGATGACCAACAAACTAAGGTATGTGAAGTTTGCTCATTTTTGGGTTATTCTTTTTGTACGTGTTCCTTTTTGCAGGATATACAGTACAGATTCACTTCTCCACCGAGCTACTATCAAGAGTAGTCCTACTCCAGCCAGAGCCTTCACCTCCACTATCGCCACCACAAGCTGATAAGATGTCTTTGGAGGAGATCGTAATGAGTTTGGCGACGAGCACTCTTAAATCAAGAAGGAAACGATGAGTAGCTTGAAGACTGTGGAAGATCAATTAAGCCACGTAGCGGATATGGTAGGGAGCATGGAAGCCTGAGTATCTACAAGAGTTCTTAGCCAACAAGAGACTGGTGCTGAGGAGTTGTGCATTCCTTCAGAGAGTGGAGATCATTTAGAGAACCCAAAAGCAATAAAGGAAGAACAAGCACAGTTAGAAGAAGAGGTTATAGTTCGAGAAAAGATGGAGGATGTGCAACCTTCTAAAGTAAGTGGTGTAGTTCATGTTATCGCTAACCAAATTTCGTTTCCTTTTCCTAGTTATTTACAGGCAAAAGTAGAAGAACAAGAAGAGAAGCAAAAAGAAGAAAAGTCACTAATTACATATGAGTTGAACGAGCTGTGGGCAAGTGAGCTGAAGATCTAATGTGGCAAACAGGATATCAAGTCTCCACACCCATTGGCATTACTCTTACAGAGACCATCCTGGTGTGAGAAGGGTAATGCCCAAAAAGACGAGGGGACATTAGAGTATGATGGTGAAGTGATTAAGTTCCACTCATCAAAAGTCATGGAGCATCGTACTGAGAAGGAGCCAACTTCAAGGGAAGTTGTTCCAGGCTCCTTACAGGTTTTGAGAATGCTTCCTATTGGGCTCAAGCATCCATTTGATAATAGATAATTTAAATATGCCAAAGGTCAAGCTTATGACCTTAAATAAGCGCTTAATGGGACACACCCTATCTGTATCCTTTTCTTTTGTGTGTTTTTCTCTTTTATGTGTATCTTTTGAGTGTTTTACTTGTTTTCTTTGGTTTGTTTTGTTTGTAGGCATTTGAAAAGAAAGCTAAAATCATTCATTTCAAATCTGCATATGACGTCTGTAATCTAGGGGAGTACTTATATTCCCATCCCTGTTTTGTGCTTTTATTGATCGAGAATAATGCCCATTCTAAGTGTGGGGGTGGGGCAAGTGTGAAATTTTTGTACACCTAGATGGTTGTGAGTTTGATGGTGATGATGAGAATGTAGTAACTTGAATGATTTCGGTCTTTAGTTAATATTTAATTGTGTTACAGGAATGATGTTGATGCTTTTGATTTGAGGAACTTTGATTGACTCTAGAAATGATGCTAACTTCAAAGTTTTTCGTTTTTTCCTTTTCCTTTGTGTACCTTGCATGTGTTTGGTGACTCTTGTGTATAATATTTGGTATTTACGTGCATTTTGTATAGCTTGTCATATGAATTTGGAATGGGATGCTTAGAATGCAGTATCAAAAAAAAGAAGGAAAAAAACCAAAAAGAAGAAGAGATAACTATCTTTGTTTTTATGTTGTTGATCAAAAGTGTCTTTGTCTTGTGTTATTAAATAAGAAGCATCGTTGTTCTTTTGTTTTTGATATATTTTTGTTCTGCTTGTATTGTTTCTTTTCATCTGCATTTGTGTCGTACTGAGCATCCTTGACTTGTTTATGTAATAACAAATGTAAAATGGCTTAAATGCTAGATATTATGCATCTTGAGTGACTATTTTACTGACTATGTGCTTGCATGTGAGTAACTTGTTTTTGATCATGATAGAGTTGAACTGAGTGAATTGGATTGAAAGTATTGATGGATTTCTATGTCCTTGATTAATTATTAACTCTTGACCAGAACTGTTTAAGTGAAGCATTTGATTTATCACTTGAGGATAAGCAATGGTTCAGATGTGGGGGAATTAGTTACAAGAAGTCGGGTTTCAACAACTGCACCAAGTGGTCATCAACGTTCCCAAACCAATTTGGATGACCGCCTTAGTCGCCTCGAACACCGAATGCACCGTTTAGAGCATAATTTGATGGCTTATTAGGAGTATGAAGGATTCCAACCTCCAAATCCGCCAATACCATGATTTCGACATTTCCATATAGAGAAGCCTTCTTTTCTCTTTTCTTTTATATTTGTGATTCTTTAATTTTATTTCCTAACATTGAGGACAATGTTGGTCTAGGTTTGTGGGAAGGAATTGGAATATTTATGTGTGATTCTTTTCGGTTTTTGCATGTTGGTTATGCATGTTAAGCCATCAAGCTTTATCATATTAGTTTGGATGAAATTGAATGTATGCATGAAATTAAATTGGGCTATGTGAGTCTAAAGTGAATCATGTGGATTGATTGTAATAACCGATTTTGTAAAGTTAGTCAAAATTTTGACATTTGAGTAATGAGGTAATTGTGGAATTAAGGTGAATTCTTGAATTAAACATATAAGCAAAATTGAGCTTTAATGATATCATCTTTATTTCATTCTATTTCTTTGTATTGTGTGATGCTCCTCTAATCAAGCTTGCCTTCAAAACTTGTATTGAACCATATTGAATTTGTTTGATTACATGGTTTATGGAAATGAATAAGACTGTCTTTATTTTTACACCCTTTAGCTTAAAAATGACCTACCTAGTTATTTTCCCTTTGTAAACACTTTTGAGCCTTTAACCTTGTTGTTTTTCATTTAATCACCTTACATTGAAACCCAAAAACTCCTTTAACTTTACCCTATCACAAGTTGAATGAAGTATTGAGTAATTTGGGACTTTTGTTCTATATTGTATTCTAAGATATTTTTATAGGTAGTTCTACTCATATGTTTATTAAATTATGTTGCTATTAATTTCTCTTGTTTTTATTACTCCCCCTTGTTCTTAGCTAAGTAAAAAAAAATAAAAGGTAAAAAAGGGAAAAAGAAAAAAGAAAGAAAGAAGAAAGAAAATAAAATAAAAAAGAAGGAAAAAGAAGAGAAGAAAAAGAAAAAGAATAAAGCATAGTAGCATTAGTTAGTAATGAGTAGTTGTAGTCCTTTGTATTCATATGTTTGTCTCAGAATTTGAATGTGAGTGTCCCTTTTACTTGGTATTTTGTGAATGCTTGTGATTAACCCTTTGCTATTGTTTTTACCTTACCTTTGAACCTAGCCCCATTACAACCCATAATAAAGTCCTTATGATATATAAGCTTATATAATTCGAATGAATAATAACTGGTAAATTTGCAAGCATATGGTAGCACAATCTCTTATAGGGAGATTTCAGAGAAACACTTTGACCTTAAACACTTCAGTGTAAGAGAGAAATCTGTAAGAAGAATTCACTTTAGTTTCATACCTTTTGAACAAAGATGTTTTATTTTGACTTTGTTTATTTGTATCGGTGAAAAGTGATTATGATGTATGTTGCAACCTAAGTCTTGTTGAACCAAGTTAATGGATTGTGTACACTTAATCTTATAAAGGATGAATTGATAGAGTGTAGTGGTTAGGCATGTTTGCTCGAGGGCGAGCAAAGGTTTGGTGTGGAGAATTTGTTAAGTTGTCATTTTGTGCTTATTTTATATATAAATCTCTTTAATGTGTTAAAATTATTATTCAAAATTGATGGATTTGCTTCTTAATTATTCACAAATGATTTTCAACACTTAAGAGATGAAATTGAATCAAACAAATGCAAGGGAAGCAAAGATAATTTGAAAATTCCAGACTATCAGGAAACTCAGTAACTAAGGATGGACATGTGCAAGGATAGAAACAATCTGCAAAATCAGCTTTTAAATGCAGATCTGATCCACTTGAGATTTTTATGATTTTAAGAATCAAATTTCATCCTTATTGATGGGGATCGACCACCTAAATTTGCGAGATAGATTATTTACTGAAAATCACGAAAAAGGAGAGAGAGGAGGGATCGGAAATCATAAAGAATAAGAATTTTTATCATTCACGCAGCTTTTGTTTATAGCATAGTTTAAGAGTAGTTTTAAGTTTCTGTAGTCTTCTTTTTCCGGTTTTTGTCAGATAGTTAGGGTAGTTTACATTTCTGCAGTATTTTTCTAGGGATTTTTGTATTTTCTAAGAAAAGACTAGGGGTAGATACTTTACATTTGGCTATTTCTTTGTTTATTTTCTCTTTGTTATGAGTAGCTAAATTCCTTTTCTTGGTTGAGGAAAACCATGTTATTATCTATTATGTGTGAGGTGTTCCAACAAAGTTTGCTTTGTTGATGAATATTGAATGCCTTCTAAATTGCTTTTTATGATTGAATTGGTTGATTTCTAGGATGTTAAACTAGGAATTGATTCTTTTAATAGCCAAATTAGTGAAATATGATGCTCAGTTTTGCTAATCACAAGTGACAATTAGGATTACCATCTTTACGTTAGAGTTGCAAATCCTAAGAAGAATCTCATCTCAATTAAATGCATGTCGTACATATGTTATCTTGTTCATTGGCTTCTTAGTTCTTAAAGCTATTACTCAATTGAACTTACGATCGTATCTAAGTTGTTGATTAATAAGAATGCTTAGAATATATGTTGGTATTCATTTACACTTAAAGAGAAAACATCACCCAATTAATGTTTATTGATGAATTGAATTTTATATCAAGGATCCATATTAGTGTGATAATGTTGATGACCCGAAACGAAGGTTTGTTTATTGAATTTCTAGATCTGAATATTTTCGTTTAATTTCAATTTTTGTTATTTCTAATTTCTTAAATTACGTGAACCAAAACCCCTCATTTGTTTTAATTTTAAACTTGTATAAACTTTACCGTTAAAAATTTCTCGTAGAAACGATCTGTACTTTCCAGTTCTACATTAATTTGTATTGTAGGAAGTTAGTTTCTTTTTAAATTTGGTTGCAGACGACAGCAGTACCATGTTATCTATAGGTGTTGCGTCAAGTGTGTTGGATGTGTTAATTGTTCTTTTTGAAAAATAGCTGAAGGTGTGTCCATATTTGTGTGTCCCAGCTCTCACACATATAGTCTATCATTTTTGGTGAGGTTTTGTTCTGGCATAGAAGTGCAGTGGGCGTGTATGTGAAGACCTCTCTGTGTAGTGGGAAACAATTGTTTATTGTATCTTTGGTGAATTAGGTAACATAGTGTGGTTCATTATTTTTGTGGTATCGTGTATATCTCCATCAGTGGCTGAAGTGATATGGGATGTTGGCGTTAAAGGAGGAGCATGCGTTAATTTTATCTTTGGACAAACACAGTTGAAGGTGTGCTATTCTTTTTGGTTGGAGATGCACGGTGTTTTTAATTGTTTGTTGAATCAAGACTTGTCCTTTTTGACGTCTGCGTGAAAGACATATGAGTTTCTTTTGATTCTTGTGTGGATGACGTAACCTATAGTATGTGTTTCTCTATTGGGGTTTTTACGCAATCTATGCTACGTATGTGTGCTGCACTTTTCATGTTTGTTCGTGGTTAATGAGTTTGTGAGTGCAGCAGTAATTTTCTTTTGGGAATTCCGAGAATCAGCTAGTTATCTTTGTGCTGGAATTTTTGTGGATCACGTCACCTGTGCTGAATGATTTTGAACTGCGCTTTCTTTGATGTGTTATAGTTGATTGGGTATTTTTGCAGAAGTTTTCGTGACTTAATTATGAGTTTTGCTTGAATTAGCCCATTATTGTTGCAACAACTTCCAGATTTATTTCAATGGAGCTATACTTTTAGGGAAATTGTTCTTTTCTTTTATCTCAAGTGTATTGTTATTCTTTTCTTAGTTGATTAATCACTTGAGTTATCTTTATTAATTGTCTTTCATTAAGAGTGATAGAGAAAAATCCTCTGTTGAGGTTAACACGAGTCGGTCATATTATTGGGTATCAAAATCTTTCATAGGAAGTGAGGTTGAGAGATATTGTCACAAGTTGAGTGGTGTTAGCTTAGTAAAGCCTTAGGTAAATCTATTATACTTCAGTGAAAGTATTAATCCGGGTGAGGGCCCCACAGATGTAAGCAAGGAGTACCTAATTACGTTACCAAATTTTTGGTGTCATTTGTTATTTTTCTTTTGATTGATTTTGGTTTTTATTTGCACCAAAGACGATCACATAAAATCGGACATTTTGCGAAACAATTAACCTATAAGGTTTTTCAATTTGTATTGTGCCTTCTATTTAGCTTTACCGAAGACTTTTTAGCTCTCTCATCAATATGGGTCTTTCTCTCAGGTATTTCTCTCTCTTTCAGTCATATCTCTCGATATTTTGAGTGGTGGTAAATTGTCATCTTGGCATGCGTATGATTCTTCCATTGCACCTACTATTGATTTTTATATTTCTTTATTTGTGGAGATTGATTGTGTTGAAGGCATTCTTCGTTTTGACACTGTTGTCCCAAAGGGGAGTTATTAGATTGTTTATGGTGACTGTTCCATTCAGGAGGAGATTTCAAGGTACATGTGTTACTATTTCTCTTACTTTTTGGCATCTTTTGTCCCAAGGGGGAGAAATTTGGATGATTAGATTATTGTTTCTATGGATGTATTTTGGAGCTTGATGTTGGATTGAGGGAAAGTTCATATGAATTGTGAATTTGATACTTATATTTCCAATTATGCCATTCAAGGGGAGCTTCGTGTTTATGAAAAAAATGTCAAAAAGGGGGAGATTGTTAGATATATGTTGAATATATCTATTTATTTTATTTTGGCATATTTTTCTAAATTGGCATATTTCATACTATCTTAGATTCAAAAACCTAGTTGGATAATGCTTTAGATAGAATAGAATTCTATCTTGAATAGATGTGTATTTGTTGAAAGATATTGCAGAAAATTCCATTTTGAATCAAATTGAATTACGTGTATGAAGGAAAAAAAAGGTAGAGTTAGAAAGCTTTTGCAGTGATTGAAGTTGTTCTTTTGCATAAATAAAAAGTGGTTAAATGGTTAAGGGCACAATGGTAAGTTTCATTGTGAATTAATTCACTTTTCTGGAAACACACAAGAAGGTTTTTGGTGTGAAATATAGACCCACGGCTAGCTAATGATCTGGTATGCGCAATGTATGTGTTGTTGCCATAGGTGAAGAAAAGTTAAGCAACTAAATTTATCTCACAAGGTGGAGTGCAAAAGATGTTGAAGAATTGATTGACATGCTGTGATTGGAGTTGTCGTGTGCATGAGTTTCTGTAGTGCATGTTTTTGTTGCTGGGTTTCTGTTTTGGTATTCATTGTGATAGTCGTGCATGTCTCCATCTTGATAAAAAAGGTGAATTAGGTAGTTTGTGTGACTTAGGTGGTCTGCGTAATGGTGAATTGATTTTGAGGTTGTGAAGATTATGTGGGTGAGTGGATTAAATGGTAGTGTGTGAATTGGCAGTTGACGTTAACAGTGCAGTATGCATGTTTTGGATTTTTAAAATACAGCTGAAGAAATTTTCGTGAGTTGATGTTGGAGTTTGCAAAAATCAGTCTATAGTTTGCTGCGATAACTTTCAGATTTATTTTAGTGGAGTTGGACTTGTCAGGTAGTTGATTTTCACTTTTATCTCAAGTGTGTTATTGTTTTGTTCTTAGTTGATTGACCACTTGAATTAATTGTTCAATTGTTTTCTATTAAAAGTTGTTTAGAAAAATCCTTTATCGAGGTTAACACGAGTTGGTCTTGTTATTGGGTGTAAAATCTTTCACGGGAAGTGAGGCTGAGAGATAGTGTCAAGGATTTAGTGGTGTCGATTCAATAAAGCCTTGGGTAAATCTATTGTACTTCGGTGAAAGTATTAATCTAGGTGAAGGCCTGCAGACATAGGTAAAGAATGCCGAACTACATTACCAAATTTTTAGTGTCATTTATTATTTCGCTTTTTAATTGATTTTGTTTTTATTTGTGACAGAGATGATCGCATAAAATCGGATAATTTGCGAAACTATTAACCTGTACTTTTTTTCAGTAATCTACAAGTAAATAATGCTGTCTCGGTCATCTTTGTCGATTTGTCATTTTCACAAACCTAAAAGAGAAATCCTCGAACTTATTTTTTCTTTTCTACAGTGAAAAAGGAATTGTACAGATATTGAAGGTAATGCACAATCTTCCCACATTTTTGCCATAAAATTAAGCTTCCATAATTTGCACGGTCTTCTCGGTCTGGCCTGCTTTCTGGACTCGATCGCTTACAGTTATTGCACACAAGGTCTGCATCACTCATGAGCTTCATGGTCGTTGAAGTCAATAAATGTGCTTTTTAGCTTTTGTTTTTATATTGACTTATGCCCCTCAAACTCACTGTACTTTCTCCTTCAATAGGGCAAATTTACCTTTAAATCAGATCTTTAAGCTATCTTTTGTGTGCTTTCATCATAGGCGTCAGTCCCCGACGCTTCTTACAACATGAAATTACCGTGCAATTAGATGGTAATGTAGTTGTCAAATTAGACCCATATCTGGTCTTTTAAGTCTAAACCTTTCCTCATCGGTTGTAACAAAATATGTTACTGGCAGGAAAGTTTTTATTGCGATTGTCAATAGACATGGGGTCTGGAATTGGTATAATTAAGCAGGTACATTTAACTATTGCAACTTGCTGGCCCTGTCACGTTACACTGGAAAATCTGAATCGTTAACGTCAAATGAAACGATAGGACACAACCCTGAAATTTCATTGCTCCTTGTGTTTAGCTTCCGTAACAAGAATGAATATAGTTGAGGAGATACAAGTGAAGAGAGGTAGGTAAAGTTAAGAATTAATAACTGGAATGGGGAGGAAATGAGTAACTAACTCTCAGCGAACGCTCTGACACTGCATTTAACTCGTTCACAGCAACCTCTCACACTTTGTCCAGTAAACCAAGCTGTCACTGCCCCTCCTATTCATCACAATCTCTATCTGTTTTTATTTCTTCCTCTTCCTTTTCTTTTTTCTTTTTTCTTTTTTCCTATCAAGAGATCATATAGCTATACCATGTACCTAAAGTACTGCTGTTTTGAGGTAGCCTGAACCAATAGCATTTTAATCTCAATTAATGGTTGAGAAATGCCGGAGTTCATTACGTGATTGCCATTTGATTGCCACACAAACCAATTAGAATGCGTCCTGACACCTTAATTTTTATCTGTATTACTTCATGCTCATCTTAGTGGTCAAAATCTAATCTAATTTCTGATAGAGTACGAAATTTTTTACCCCAACGCCATAACTAATAAATATTACCTTTTTTGACCTTGATTTTAGTTGACCTTCACTAGCGTAATGGTAAGCAAGATAACCAAAATCTTTCAATATAGAATAATCAGCGGCTTTTCTAGATTATAACTTAAGTGGCTTTGCAGTCTACGAAAGTTGCTGGAGAATGATTCACTAAGTAACAAGCAACGCTAAAAGCCTCAGCTTAAAACTTTCTCGTCAATCTAGCATTAAAGAGCTTGCATAGAACTCTCTTTTAATAATGTTCTATTCATCCTTTCTGCTGCTAAATTTTGCTGTGGAGTGTTTCTAGCTGTATGGTGTCTAACAATACCTTCATCTTTACATAATTCATCAAACTCTTGAACAAAACTCTAAACCATTATCTTTGTGCAGATGTTATATCTTCTTCTTTGTCTGATTCTCTATCAAAATCTTCGATTACTTGAAAGTTTAAACCTCACTTTTATGCTATACCCATGTCATCCTGGAGCAGCCATCGATCACGGACAAAAAATATCTCGCTCCACCTAAAGATGAAACGCGAGAAGGAACCCCAACAATCAGTATGAATGTAACCTAATGTTGCCTTTATCCTATGCATAGCCTTCTTAAAATGAACTCAACATTATATCCCGAAAACATGGTGCTCACAAAGCCCAAAATTAGATGTCTTATGTTCCCCAAGTAGGCCTTGTTTCCATAAAATTGTCATTCCCTTTTTGCTCATATGCCGTAGTTGCACATGCCACAACTTGGTTTGATCTGGTTTTGACGACACTGTAGCTGAGCCCATCATTGTTGTTCCCTGCAAAATATAAAAAGTAATGTTAAGATATATGTTATATATCTAAGTAATTAGTTTTGGCATTATTTATTAATTGGACATATAAGATATTAATCCTTGTTTGACTTGGATTCAAAAAGTGATTTTAGATAATGTTCTAGATGTTATGGAATTCTAATTTGAATAGATGTGTATCTTGAAGAGGATTGAATTGGAATTTTGGATAATGATAAGAGTATAAAAGAAGTCTAGTTTGGTGTGTGATTTATGGGATTACGCTAGTGAATGAAGGATATCGTGAGATTCCTGAAGTTTGTGTAGCTTAGGTGTGTGACTCCTTGTTTTGGACTTCCTGCGTACATGATTGGAAGTCTTAACTTCTTGCGTGGGAGTTTTGCAGTAAACATTGCAGTGGGCGTTAATTACATATGGGAAAAATGCAGCTTATGTGATTTTTGGGATATAAGATAAAGGCAAGTTATCTTGCATGTTGGCAAAGGGATTTTGCTGGGAGTATCGTACATGTCTTTATTTGATGGTAGCAGTGTATCCCGTAAGTGTTGAATAAACGGTGCAGTGTGTGTTAATTGGGTGCTGGAAAAATATACAACTGAATGTGTGCATGATAAAATCTTGCAGTGTGCGTTAATTGTTGATTGGGAAACATAGTGCGGTATTGTCCATATCTTGGTTCATAGCTGAATAAAAAGTGTGTGAAGATTACTTACTGGTGTGCTGCATGTTTCATTTATTTTGGCCTTCCTTCTGCTGCATCGTTTTGACCTTGCGTTGATATGTTGCTATGCGTTTCCGCCTCCCTCTGATGCTTGCACTTTGTCGCTAGCGTGAACTGTTGATGTGTAGTTATATCTGCCACTGGTTGTTCCATTTTTGCTCCATCACTGCGCATCGTTTTGCTATTGGTGGTTGCTTCTTCTACAAGTGTTTTGCTCTCTCTTGGCTACTGTGTCTTCTGTTGCTACGCTTTTCCCTAGATTTTTAGTGAAGATATTAAAGGCTCACAACAGATCTTTCGATGAACAACTTCCGTTCTTTTGTTAATGAAACAGCATATTTAGGAGAGTTGTTTTTCTATCTCAAGTGTATTTAGTTTTTGTTCTTTATTATTCTAATCACTTGAGTTATTCGTTTATTGTTCTTTTGTTAAAAGATTGTGTTAGATATATGTTAAATATATCTATTTTATTTTTATTTTACCATATTTTTAAATTGGCATATTTTTGTTATCTTCTTGAATTCAAACACTAGTTGGATAATATTATAGATAGAATAGAATTCTATCTTATACACAAGTTGAATTGGTGAAGGATTATATGTCTTACCTGGTTGAAGAGAATAAGGGTATTATGATATTTCCTACAATGTTTATGAAGGGTTTCTGCCAAAAATAATCCTCGTGGTTGCAACTTTAAAAAAAGGTTAATCATTCAGTTATTTTAAAGAGATCTTCAACTGGAAGCACTTTATTGAAGCGTTAAGAGACGACGTCGAGATCCTTGAGTTACTTCCCCAAAAATTGCAGCAATAAACCCTCTGCATAAGCCTCCAGTTTCTTGGTCTAAGCCTAGTTATTACAAAGAGGATATCCTTTCTCTACTAAAGGAGCACCGAGTGATCAAATTTACACACTCTGATTCACGCCTAACTAACAATCGCGTTGCTGCTTCAATTCAAAGGCTCCATTGCCAAGCAATGTACGAGGGTCTAAGATGCACAGAAGAAATAGAAGAGCTTGGAAGGAAGTTAGTGAACAGACTCAGAGTTAATGGTGAACCTTTCATCGCACTCCATCTAAATGGGTGTAAGTGTCTTGGAGTTTGCGTATTTCTACTGTAGAGTTCATTATGATATTATGCGTTGAAGAAACCCAAGGCTGATGGATGTGTGATGTTTCAAGTTAAATGGGCTGCTAAAGTTCTGCTGATCATTTTATTAGTGTAGCCATGGCTGCGTGTTTGGCCCTTGCATAAATCCACCTTGCCGTAGTAGAGTGCAGAAAAATTTGGGAAGTTATTCTTGTCTCTTTTTCAAGAGTTTTATTTATGTTAGATTCTATTTAATCATTTGAATAGTTTATTTAGTGTTCTTTAGTTATAAGAT
>JANQBM010856745.1:0-13576 GCA_025594535.1 Erythroxylum domingense | reverse complement strand
TTTAAATACAATAGACGATATATGAGTTAAAGAAGGAAGCTTAGGTATATGAGAATTGCTAAGAGTCTATGAGGTTACAAAGCATTATAATGAATATAAGCATCATATGTGTAAATAATATCCACTTTTCATGCAAATTAACTATCTCAATGATTACTAAAAATATGGGTTATAAAAACAAGTCCATTCTAACTTTCATCCTTTAGTAAACTAATTTAATTCAATAATCACTAAAAACCGAAAGTGTTTCGAGCAAATTTTAACTAAATTGGAATAATTGTTAATAAGAATAAGTAATAAAAATTATAATAAACTTAAGAGAATTGAAATTTTTTTAAATTTCCATTAACCCCTTCCTTATACTTTAGATTATAAATTATCTTCAATGTATACAATAAAAGCATAGAAAAATATAATATCAATGAAAACATGAAAAAACAGAAAGGAATATTTTGGTACTTCCCTAAATAATATTAATTACAAATTCTGAATTTAGTGAAGATTACATATGATATTATGTATATTCATCCTCACAAAAGAGAAATAAAAGGGATAAAAAGGTAAAAGAAAATTAAAATAAATAAATAATAATGAAATAAAATAAAATAACATAGCAATAATAAATTTTAGCACGGTTAAGCCCTTGCTAGTTATAAGATGAAAAAACCAAAATAAGAAAAGTACATAAATAATAAAGATAAAAATAAAAGAAATAAAAGAAAACCATAATCTATCATCCTAGAAAGCCTCTATAACTGTCAATTCTTCAGTGAGTCTAGTATGTCAGTTGGTAGAGGATTATTGGGTCTCTGAGCATTTTGTGGCTGCGGAGTTGAAGATGATGTGATCGCTCTAGATGGTGGAGATGGAACGAAAATCCCAAAATGTCTTGCCATCTACATCGTAACCTCCTCCATCCATCTATTATAAGCCTCTAATCTCGCCATCCACTCCATCAACTCTTGTTAGTTCACTCATATGGTGCATTGGACTCCTAGGATCTACCCCATATACTTTTCCATTCGAGCAATCTTCAGATGGTCCTAATGTCTAGGTTATACCGACATCCTGAGGGATCCTGCAGTATCTGATAAATCAAAATCCTCTTGATGTTGTTCTCCTTCTATCTATGGCCGTGATGAGTTATGTCTCAGTGACTGCTTTGATATGTTGGGGCAATCCTTGTCTACTCCTATAACTGCCTACTCATCCAGCTCTCCTACCAGTCGATAAACATCTCCCATTTCTTCATTATGTCTAAATTGAGGGCAACTAGTGTTAATTGTCTAAAAACTCCCATCTTCATCGGCAATTGTGTGATGTAAGGCCTGATACATATCATCCCCATCTCTTTCTCCTCATTTTAATGTAAAAACACTAGGATAAGGCATAATCTAAGTGTATCAGCATCCTCTCACTCCTGCTCTTTAAATAAAATACATCCAAGTTTCCTATTATAACGAAGTTGTCACCCCGCCCACTTAGTGTATGAGTCATAATCCTGTAAATACGTGGGATTTCATGGGTAGAAGCTTTTGAATTTGCTAAGGTCATAATTTTCCTCCTTATTGATGTTATGCCATAAGTTTCAAGCATCCATCCCATAAAGAAAGTCTATCCATATGGCTATATAATTTTGAATCTCCAAAAGTTCCTCATCGTAGAGCCCCATCATTATAGATAAATCCATGTAACTCATCCTTGTCATTTCCATGAGCATCTAAAATTGGATCGTGTTTGGTTAGTTCTAATGGTAGTGACCTTTTCCACAACAAATAGAGCACACCAGTGCAAATTCCTAATATATGGGCTTTAAGATTTTGAAGAACTGGGACCATGCTTTAACATTGATAAAATTATAAACATACAAGGCTGTGTCGATATCTCTGGTGCCTCATAATCTATACATCTGTCGATCCTAAACTTCTTATCTTTAAGCCTTTGAAACTGCTCCTCATAGGCCCTGACATTAAAATATAGTATCTCATATCGCATTAGTAGATGTGTAGTTGGGTAAGCTTCACTCGAGTCTCTAAATGACCCTTCACCTCTTTATCTTTTTTCTAAATGCCTCCTTTTCCCCTCATTGTTGCATTGCCTTTATTCTTCTTGACATTATACCTAAACGAAATAAATTGTGAGGAAATAATAAATATTCATATAAGAGGATTTCTCAATCTACATCATATGAAATCAAACATTGAAATAATATCTAAAAATATTAATTCAATAACTAAAAAACATAACTAAAATTTAATCAATCAAATTACATTAAATAAAAAAATCAAATCACAACATCCATCCCAACTTAGGGTTTAGCATAACTAGGAACTAAACAAACTTAGTTCATAAATATAGAAAACAAAACAAACAATAAAAGTTCAGAAGATTAATTAAAAAGAAAAGAATCCCTAATACATACATACATACATACATACATACATATACATACATATATATATATATATATATATATATATGTATGTATGTATGTATGTATGTATGTATGTATCCCTTTTTCTCTAATATAATCCACTTGAAACGTTAATTAAAAGTTGTTCTTTATCGGATCTCTGAAGTAATCTTTGTTTTTTCTCTATCTTAAGTTCAAAATTATATATTAAACTTTAAATTCACGCTTGACTCTGACTCTAACTGCCTCCTCTTCGTCTCCTCTTTATAATTGACTTTCATAGTGCAAAATTAGGATTTCTATAATATACATAGCCATACGGTCGTGTTAGGGACCATATTTCTTAAAAACATCTCAAAATCATAGATTTACGTAAATTTTTAAGAGCTTACAAAGGAATGGGACACATCCATAAACATTACTTACATAAGCATGTATCTTCACATGGGCAAAACAACATCTTCAGAGCTTTACACATTCATAGTGAATTAAAATCCCTACACTATCGTTTATATTATTCACATGACTGTATATCTCATAATACCTCAAATTCTTTCATTTTTTCCTCCTATTCCTCCTAATTTTCTCTTCTTTTGATTGATAAAGGCAATTAAGACCTAAAGACACACTGAAGTGAAATAAATATAAAAAACAATACAAAACTCTCAAATAACAAGCAAATTGCGCTAAATATAGGAATAAAAACCTAGTTTATCAAATGTTTATGACATATTAATTTTATTTTAAGCCCTAAGATAGAGTTGAGGCATTACTTATCCATTTCAAAACCCTACTATCCAACTTCAAGCATTTCCTTTCATTTTCCAAATCTTAGGACCTAACTCTAGGCATTTCATTTTAACTTCAAAACCTATGACCCATTTTAGGCATTTCATTTTATTCTAAGCCTTAGGACTCAACTTTAGTACTTTCTTTCATTTTCAAGAACTATGATCCATTCTATGAATTTTCTTTATTTTAAATCTTAAAATCCTTTCTAGGTTTTCAATTTTAATTTTCAAGCTTTAGGTCAAACCATGACTTGTGGCAAAGCAGATTGCAAAATTGAATTGTTTGTACCAGTTCTTGTGCAGCTCCTTGATACAAACTAATTTTTGTATAAGGGCCTTCTTTTAATTAATTCAACTACTTTTCAAAGGAAACTTTACATAAGACCATACACTCCTAGGTTTTCAACTATTTACTTTAATTTTAATTTTAAGCCTTAAGACGTCACTTTATATATTTTCTCCATTTTAAAGTCCTAAGACCTATTTCTAGGCATTTCTATTTTAATTTCAAGTCTTAAGACATCATTTTAGGCATTTTCTCCTTTATAAAGTCCTAAGACATAGACCTAGACCTAGACTTAGAAATTTATATTTTAATTCCAAGCCCTTCGACATCACTTTAGGTATTTTTCATTTTTAAAGCCTCAAGAGCCAACTCTAGGCATTCTATTTTTGTTTCAAGCCCTAATACTTAACTCTACGCATTTTCTCCATTTAACTCCTTAAGATAACCTTACAAAGCTCTAAAACTCAATTCTTGACATTTTGTAAGACCATAAACTCCAATTCATTCAATCATATGTTTTATTTCAATTCTTCATCCTACTTTTAAATTCAAACCCAAGTTTATTCCATTTTGAACTCCTTAAATTGTAAAATTTTTGCAAACCTAGGTAACCACTTAGCCAAGTTAGTTAGGGTGTACAACACCTTCAGTATTGTTTTCTTTTCTATGTTATTGTTTTTTCTCTTAAATATGTCATTTTGTCTTCATGACTTTTTTTGTCAATTTACCATTTTTGACACCTCTAGCCAAAATTTTGGAACAATGTTTAACACTTCATCTCTTAATGTTTTGCTTTGTATTTTAATATAATTGATATGTCATTTAGTTATTCCATTTATACATATAAAGTTAATCCCTAGAAAATCAATCATACATTAGAACACTATTAAACAATTTAAATATGAATTAATTAATAAATAATTTAAACGAATGCAAGGAGATAAAAATTAAGAAAATGCAAAGGAAAGACTATGAAAAATAAAATTGGGACAATATAAACATAAGACCAATAATTGAAAATGAATTTTCATTTCTTTAATTTTACAAAAAAAAAGTTGAAAATAAAAGAAAATAAATAAGACAAAATTAGGTGTCTACAATTTTGTCCCTTTATAATTCTTATTTTATAAAAGTGAGAATATTATAAGTGTTCATACTTTTATAAACAATCGTGTCCCCTGTATTATGGATGTTGTGGTGTTAATTTTGTATATGAAACAATAGGTCACATGAAATTTTGTAACCGGAGAACACACAACATGATGATAAAGCAAAAAAGTGAATGCACAAAAAGTAAATGATAAAGGAGAAATAGCTTAATCGAGTGGGAAAAGTAAGTACAAGAAAAGTAAGTAAATGACATTAGAAAACCTCAATAAGGTCAATAAAGTAGAAAAATTAAATTTATGAAAACGTAAATTATCAACATTATAGACCCTTTAACACACTGATGGGTACGGAAAATAAATAATCAACATTACAAACCTATAATAGGTTGTTAAAATAGAAAAAAAATGCATTGAAAGTAGATAATAGAAACTGAAGAGAACCTCTGATATGTCAATTGAGCCAGAAAAGTAAATAAAAATTAGAAAAATTATAGCATGTCAATAAAGCAAAAGGAGTAAATTGAAAAAAGCATCAATAATCAACACTAAAGAAACCCCATAAGTTTATGATATAGGGAAAGTAAATTATTGACAATAGAGTTCCTCCAACAAATCAATAAAAAAAGGAAAATGCTTATTTTGATGATAACAAAAAATGTTTTCTACTAATATTTTTTTGGTGATTCAAATAATGAAAAAGAAAATTATTTGAGAATCTGAATCAATTGATCCAAAAGATATATTACGTAGGTAAATCAAGTATCAGGAGACCTGTGAAGCCAAACAAGAAGATTGAAGATTTTTATTTTCTAATATCAATGTAATATACCTTACACCCTTAACTTAGTCATTTTGATTCTTTATGGGCCCTTTATGGATAAAAACCTCATATTAGATTTTAATGCATTATTTTTTTATTAAGAGGAATTGATACTTATATTTGTATTTTAAAAAGCCTCTTAAACTTGAAAACAAATTTCCATAACTTTTGAAAAGTGATGAAAGTTAAGATTTTATTAGTATGTGGTTTTTTATGTTCTTGAAAAACTTAATGTGTTAAAAATTAATGTTTCAAAGTGTTTTCAAATTTTGATTTTGGTTAAGGTTTGTTTAGACTGACAAGATGTCAAAAAGTTATAGAATGGTTTCATTACAACTACTAGATATTCAACTAATTATTATCAACTGGCTAATATCAATTAGTGGATGGTTATTTCTAAAAGTTGCTAGAAAGGTGGATAGTCCAATTAGAGGAATTCTATATATCTGAAATTAAGTACATAGCTAGTTGATCTTACCTAAAGACTAGTTGTTATAGTGTTTAATTTATATCTCTAATGAATATTTAAAGTATTGTATGGTATAAATAATTGATTTTCTAGTTGTTGGATAATTTTATGAAATTTTATTATTAAAAATATATTTAAGAGAGTCTTGAAGAACTTTTTTGTGAATTAATTGTGAGCTAAAGCATTAAAGTGACCAAACAAGATTTATTGAAGTTGCAAGGTTCAATTTGAGGGTTGTTTCTTATGCTTTTTTTATTAAAGAAAGGTTTGTGGCTACTCTCCACTATCAAGAAATATTTAAAAGGGTATCTATTTACCTATGGTAGTTAATGTGATGTTGATATGTACTTTTGTTACTTTTTATTGGTAAGCAATATAATGGTAAGTAAGGGTCGAAACCCATAAATAAGCAATGCAACCCATAAATAAGCAATGCAGATAGAAAGCCTAAAATTATTAACTATTATAAGGATAATAAACAAAAAATTGATTTTTATGAGTTTTTGAATAAAGAAAAATAAAATATACCTATACCTATGCCTATACATATACTGATACCTATACCTAATGTACTTAGACTTAGACAATGGCCAAAGAAATAAATAGTAAGAGAATTGATCAAAAGAAAATGTAGCTATTTTTAGATTAGTACTTTCTTTTATAGTACTTCCAATTTCATGATTTAATTAACCTAAATTGGGTATATTCTCTACACTAAAGAAACTTCCTAGACATTAAAATTAAAACTTCCTAGATGTTAAAATTAAACTATCTTGATTTATAACCATATACTCTATGGTTGGTTAATTTATATCTCTGCCATTTTTAATACCTTTTTGAATGCATTACACTATGTAAAATTCTATGAAAAGGGTCACCCTAATATCAAGAATATCACGTTGTCTCCCTTGAGCATTCCATTAAAACCCCTCTACCTAAGCCACAGTCCACTCATAAGGAGACTCTCTCAAGTCATCCATAGGTAAACTAAGATCAAATTTAGATACCAGTATAAATAAATTAACATTAAGACTAACACTGGTGGCTACAAAAATATCACATATATCATAAATTAAATTAGATTAATCTATACAAAAATAAATACCAAGGATTTACCTATCTAAATATAAAGAAAGTAATTAGCATGAACATGTTCAAAACAATGAAATCAAATGAAAAAATAGAGAAGTAATGATAGAAATAATTATAGATGAGCTCCTAATTTTTGCAAATAACTTGATCTGTTAAGATGATTTCTATATCTTGATTCTCTTGTGAAAACAAAAAACTTAAAATTAATCTCCTAAGTGCTAGAGAATCCTTCTGGCGACTAGTTGTAGCTTTTAGAGATTAAAGGATGTTTCTTCGACGAGTTTTCTCTAAAAATTGGAAATTTGACTCTTAAATATGTCTTACTCTGCCTAGGACGTGGTCTACCTGATAGTTGTGGTCTAGATTATGGGCCTCACTTATTAATCTAGGTGATAGAAATGACCTCTTAAAAGGTGTTTCAAAGCCATGGATCTTACTATTTTCTTTTGTATGAATACATAGCTTCTAGCATGATTATGTCTCCTAACCGTAGATTTTCATGTTTCTCCTCTAACTTGCTTATGTTCTCCTATACATTCATGGCTTAAGTTGTGTCACTTGTTGTAATTGATCGTTTCAAGGTATTAGCTAGAAGATAAGCATGGTCTTTACCATATTCTTTCAAGAATTGCAAATTATTTTAAGCTAGCAGATAAGTGTGGGCTATACCATATTTTTCCAAAAAATGAAAATTATTTTATGTTTTTACATGGAATTACTTTTATTTCTTGAATAATAAAATTCTAAGGTCTAATTTTCATAATTACTTAAAAAGATATCAAAAAGTAACTAAAACAAAGTAGTTTAGCATTAAAATCAAGCAAAATACTTAAGAAAATATGTTATACTTACACTTAACCTTTTTTTATTATCATCAAGCGAATCAATTCCATGAATCTTAACTTAAAAAGGTAATCCTTTAAGGAAATAATTCAACAAATCAATTGAAATAATCAAGGTTATCCATAATGCATTTTGTTGTTTTCTAAAATTAAATAATTCATTCCAAAAAGAATTTAATGATACAAACAATCCTTATAGAGGATATTACAATGACAAAACATAAAGAAATAGGCATTTAATTATGAAGACATTTAGATGCGTTGTTCATCAATTAATTAGGCATTTTATTTTTACTAATTCATAAATTAATTCAAATTAACCAATAAATCCTTCAAACATCAACTTAATTTATAAATTTCAAACTAATGCATAAAGTAGACATATATGAGAAAGATGTTGTAAGTTTTAAACATTTTAATAACTCAAATAAATAGAAAAATAAAAAGTTAAATTTGAATTTACAAAGGAGAATTCAGAGGTTTGTTTGAAAATTCACCTAAACTTTTGAAATGAAAGAAAACATCTTATCATAAGTAATTCAGGTTAGTTAGTTTAGTCACTATTAGCTACTAACACTATTTTTTAACTTTCAAGCTTTTCACTTGAGTTAAAGCCAACGAAAATTTTTTCAATTATTCGAATACTTTTTATCAATATTTTAATGGGATACTAAATTTCTTGAAAAGAATTCACTTCGGACTCGATGATATGACTAAATTATACAAAAAATATCATGATAGAAATTAAGTATCCATTGTCAAGATTATTTGAGCAAATTAAAACTAATATAATTATTAGTACTTATAACGATTGACCTAAACTAATTTAATCACAAAATAGCCAAGCTTATAATATGTCATCTTGATCAATCTTCTTTCATTAACAAAATTTTTTTTAGGAATTTCCATTTTAAACTAATTTCAATAATATTGATAAGTTAAAAAAAACAAGGCTTATAAATCAATTGATTCCCTTCCTACATTTGAGTTCTACATTTCCTTAATATACTAGATATAAAAATAAATATAAAAAATAAGAAAATAAATATAAAGATAGGAAACAAAAAAAAGTATTAGAAACTTCTCTGACTCTTATTTGCCTTATGTTGTCCAAGGTATTTATAGTCATTATCCAGAATTTATTTATAAATTATAAATAAATCTAAAGAAAATACAAAAGTAATAAAAACACAATAGAAACTTAACATTAGAACAAGCCAAAATGAAGAATTGAACATTAAAATGATATAATGAAAATAAAACACATAGTTTAATTGTAAAATGGAAGAACACATCATGAAAATATACATGTCATAATAAAAAGAAAATAAAATAAACGATAAATCCTTAACAAGTTGATCATCATAATCACTCTCCTCCTCCAACGTTGTCAGGATTGGGTAGTTTATTCAGAGTAATCTATATATTAAAATTAAGTAGATAATTGTTGCTCTATTTGTCTTAACTATTATACCTACTTTTTCCAATTTCCACTAGATCTTCTACAACATGGAAGTCTATCCTTACTGCTCATCCTGAGGATCAAGAATATTCTTGTCAATCCTCTCTTACTACAATTGTTGGGCTATGGGTTGGACATTTCTGTACTCCTTTGTTGTCTCATTTTTGGAATGTGCCTCTACGATTGATAAGGCTTTACTCCTTTTCTCTATCCTCTGCCTCTCTCTCTCTCTCTCTCTATCTCTATTTTTATCTCTCTTATAACCAAAATTTAGGCCATATTGACCTTATTTAACTCTACTATTGATAAGGCTTTACTCATTGAATTTATCCACTCTCCCTCTCTCTCTCTCTATCCGTGTCTCCCCCTTATCTTCCTCTCTTTTTCTCTCTATCTCTCTCTATTTTTCTTTATCATAACCAACATTTAGACTCTACTGACCTTATTGACTAATCTTATATAACTCAACAAAGCCATACAACAACTTATGGTGAGCCTTAGAAAAGGGTCAAAATGACTAAGGTTCTTTGTCAACTTAGTTAAGTAATTAATGCTACAAAAGACTTCCTTTTTCATGGCTCCCATATGTTCTAAGTTTTTGAAAAAAACAATAGTCTAGGTTACATTATTTTCGTTTGACTATACACTACAAGTAAAATATATTGGTTAGGGTTTATCATACCATTTTTCTCCCTCCTCCTAAAAATGATGTGTGAAATTAACTATGTAAATATTAAAGGGGAATAAGA
This sequence comes from Erythroxylum domingense, assembly GCA_025594535.1. Classification (NCBI taxonomy): domain Eukaryota; kingdom Viridiplantae; phylum Streptophyta; class Magnoliopsida; order Malpighiales; family Erythroxylaceae; genus Erythroxylum; species Erythroxylum domingense. Next base: position 3,543 of record JANQBM010856745.1, on the reverse strand, counting down.
CATAAGTTCACTTGCTTTTAGAAATTGAACTATAAAACTCCCAAGAGATATGGTTACTAAGCTCTACAGTGAATTCAATTAGAGCACTACTATACTCCTTTAATTCCATATACTAAAGTGTATCAAACTTACAATATACTCCAAATTTGTTGAACGACATCTCAACTTGATTCCTAGTAGCCTAAAATTTATTGTGTTACTTTTATCCAATCTAGCATTCCAATTCACCCTAAACATGGTTAGAATTTCCTTAGCAGCATGGTTTAAGCAAAGTAATATCAATTATCTAAAAAATATTAAGAAGTTAATGGGACCAATATTATCTCCATGTCAATATGTCAAATTATTACTCTTTGGGCTCCATCAAAAGTTATCATAATAACTTAACTTGGACTCATTAGAGTATGCCCCATGTCTAGCAAATTTAACATCTTCTTTGGTAACACACTAATACTTAAATCGTCGTGTATTAATACTTTTACCAGTACATGCCCCCTTACACTTCTTGAGCTTATTATCTATGAATTTGTTGATTATGAATAATATATCTACATCATTATATTTGCCATATCTTTAAGAGATGTGCTAGGAACTACTGATGTGCATGAAATATGCATAAATTTTCTTGAGTAATTTTTTTTAATTTCATGTTAAATTAATTTTTTAATTATTTTTGATATATTTTAAGGTATTAAGAAGATTTGAACTTAGGATGGGATCTTTTAAAAATTATAGGCTACTTCAAATAAAATTAAGGAGAAAATTACAATTACAATTCTTTATTTAACAATGTCTAGCCTATGCCCATGTGCCATCTTATGTTCATTATAAATTAAATACAGAAGAGGGAATGACTTATAACATGATATAGGGAAAGACTGAATAGTATTGAAAAAACTCCAAAGAGACATAACCTAAGAAACAATCGTGCCTCAGATAATATGCATACCGAAAAAGAAATATAAGGATACAGGATATAAAGCATAAGCATGCCAAAGCCAGTTTCCCTCCCCTAGAGGTAAAAGGAATATTCATAGTGACTGTATTAGGCAACTAAAATGTACTCAAAGCATGGCGATCCTAATTTTTATAGGAATTTTAGATACTTTACACATTTTAACATTATTTTCTCTCCAAAAGGTTAGGGTTAGTAGTTTAGGGGTTCACTGACTCTTAATAAATCAATTTAAAAGTCATTTTTCATTGAAGAAACCATATTTGGACTCATCTCAAAGGACTAAGTTATTGATAATATAAGGATCTTCATCTATAATTGTTTATATCATGATTTCTTTGATTTTTTTCCTTCTTTTGTGTTGGTTTAAACATGATTTATGACTAAATATTTTCTGTGTTTTGATAGGAAAAACCCTAGTAGTTGTCCTTATATATTAATTTGATCTGATTTATGAATGAGACTTTAATCTACAAATTATCTTTGATTAATATTAATTCGAATTTAATGCTAGCAATTTGATCTAATTTAAATTCACTTCTAAACAATTTGAGAGAACATGCTTGTCGGTGGACTCTGACTTGGATAACAAGGTTTCAATAGGGAGCTAGAGATAAACTTACATGATCTCTTTAGTGTTAGGGTGAAATCTTCCATAGAATTTCATAAAACTTAGTGCATGCAAAGGGTGTTACTTGGTAGAGATCTGGGTTAACTAACTAGAGAGTAGGTGGTTGTAGCTTGATAAAGTGCAATTTCATAGCCCAAGAAATTATGTCAATCCAAATGATAAATTCATCCTAAGTTAATTGAATCATGACATTAAAAATAATATTAAGGGAAGTACTTATCTAAGCATTAATTATCATTAATTTCTCTTTTTAATTGCTCCTTTGTTTTTATTCTCTTGGTTATCACTTTATTTAGGTTTTCCTTTATTTTTCTATTTATTATCCAAAATTTGTTCAATAATTCATCTTTATTGATTTTTAGATTAGTCAGCAGTAGGAGAGTTTTTTATATCCATATAAATTCCTCATGAATGACACTTTTCTTACCATTATATTACTCATCAATAGTAGGTGCATTTGCCTAGTTTGTAAGTAGTTAATTGGTAATACAAAAAACTTCAGCAATAGAAAATAACATAACAAACTCTTTACACTTTTGTTGAGGATACAACTGGAGTTTAGGAGATTAGATAGCTATAAGTCTAGTCTTATAATTTCTTGCATTTTTGATATTCTTTAATTTTAATTGTATTATTCTTTCTGCTTAATTAGTTTTAATTTTAAATGTGATATTTATGTATGACAAGAAGCCAACTCTATATTTTCATTGAAGAAGAACAAAGCTTGTAAAAACAACTTGTTGCACAAAAAGATAATAGACTATGAAAGAAACTCGATACATACAAGATATATAACCTAATATAATGGAAGAAGAGCATATAACTATGATGGGTATGTAAAACTATTTGTTATAGTGGTACAATTTAGTATTGCTCAACCAAAAATTAGTGAGAACTTCTTTGACATCAAGTTAAATATGATCAAGATATTGCAATAATATATTCAATTTATCCTACACAGTGGAATGCTTGGATATCCTCCATAACAAGCTAACACCATAATTGAAAGATATGAGGAGTTTTACTATTCCTTGCATTATTGGTATTTTCTCAATAATAGGGAATTAATTGATTTAAGAACCAGTATTAATTTGAGCTCATACTCTAATGTCTAGAATTTAAGTTTGCATAAACCTAAAGTAAATAGGATCAATATATAGTTTACTAATAGGTCAATTAAGTATCCTAAAGGTATCATTGAAGTTAGTTAATAGACTAATTAAGGATAGGATCAATCTATAGTTTCTAGTTGATTTTGTTATTTTAAACATGGAATAAGAAACAAAGGTAAATTTAATCCTAGGTAGATGATAAGTTGTTTTCTACCATTAAAGTTTTTCTCTATTATAAAATATTACCTAGAACCTAATGTAAGTGTCCTTATTGTTTTTAGTAATAAAGTAGTGAATAGAGTATCAATCCCACAAGGGAGCAGCAGGAATTCAATAAACTATCATACTATTAGCTAGTCAATTAAAATAAAAATATTAGTTTTGATGATGGATAATAAACCTAGACCTAGGTAAAGTAAACAAACGCTAAATATAGAACAAAACATGTAATTAAATGAGGAAATCAGACATAGATGTTGTCTAGATAAGAACTCTCTATAGTATCTTCTTAGATGTCATAATTTACTTACTTAAGATTGGATATATTATCTTAGACTAGTAGGATCTCTTAGAGACTAAAATTGTAACACCCCACTCTCGCTGGACCCGAACCCTATATCGATAGTGATATTCGAATTCGTGCCCCGCGAGGGTGGTGTGTCACATCACTAAATAATTAAAAGTCGGTATAAAACTTTTTTTTTTACAAAACCACAAACATAAAGTACAGCAAATCGATAACTAAAACGTTCCACTTTGTTTTACTTTCATTTGATACAAACAATGTAATCAACAGAAACTTTTATTAGCCAATTGGGCCCATTTCAAATTACACCAATACAATC
>JANQBM010856697.1:0-13577 GCA_025594535.1 Erythroxylum domingense | reverse complement strand
ATAGTCTGTAGATTTTTTATTATAACTTGCACGATACTGAACCAAAATGCATGAAATTGATGTCATTAGACACTTAATACATTGTGAAACATTTGTTTAGTGGAAAGTATTACCTAAATACCTCATTGTATAGGACAGAATGGTCATATAAATCTGACCCGAAATCTACTTAAGAAAATCTAAAAAAGATTGCAGAACATGTGATATGGAAAAGGTACTATTTTGGGGTTTATGATCAATCATTAATTGTTGAAATGTGTATTGATGTTACTGATCTAAAATTGAAGTAAGAATAAAAGAATTTTGATAATGAAGTGTTTGATAAAAGGGATATCATGTCATGGAAAAGGATAGGTTTCATGAATGAAATTATGTAGTTGAAGAGGTTTAATCAATTAATTAGAGTTTAATGATTTCATGAAAACAAATTGGTTTATGAATGAGTATGGAATGACGTTGTGTTTATGGTGAAGTAATCTAGAAAATTGGAGTAAACATGTTGTTAAAATGTATGTGAATTTCGGATAAAAGAGGAAAGGAAGAAGATGGTGATGGTTTGCGTGTATGAATTTATTGTTTTTGAAGTCTGCATATGAACTAGAGTATTTTTACTTTGAGTCTTTTAGCTATAACTTTTTCATCCAACCTATAAATAACTTGAAACTTGAACCAATAGATTCCTAACACATTGTTCTTCCTCTCCATGAAAATTTAGATCCATCTGAAGTCATTCGGGAAAGAGTTGATTGATGAATTTAGGATGAAAATGAGGAAGTGAACTGGAATATTTTTCATTGAACATGCTTCCGTATTTTGAGTATATCTTTATTTGTAGATTTTTAAATAAGTTGAATCTTGATTCAAATTGAATTGTAATAATATGGATACAACTTTCTTGAAGAAGTAGAATTCTAATTCTGTCTCTATACTATTCAAAATCTGGCTTGAAATTGAGTCTTGACTGAGACTGTAATACTACCCGAGATAGAAATCATGTCCTGTTGATATTGAATAAACTGTATTGATAGAAGCCAAATTAGACAAAGATGTATTCACAAAGGTTGTAGTTTATTCTTTTAGCTTTTGATTGGTATAACGTTTATAATTCTTGGATATGCGAATTGAGAGATATGAGTTGTACACCTTCAAGGGTATGATCATATACTATCCAAAAGTTCAAATGTACATTGTCTGTGGTATTGTGAGCATAACTCTTAGAATACCAAATCAAATTGTATGATTTTGGTTTCATTCGAAACTTAAGACATAGGTTAACAATTTTCCCGAAATAAGTGTTGCCAAATTACTTCACTTTATGGATGATAAGAATCATGCAAAGTAGACACGAAAGTATGTTTTTAGATAAGTCTGGATGGTTAAATTGAGTATTGACATATGAATGAATATTGTGACCAGAATAATGATAAGGAACCCGAAATTGTCACGAACATACATTGTACGTATTCAGTATACATGTATGTGCACAAATAAATTCATATTTATGCAAAATTGTGATATGTATATGTATGATATGTTTTAGAGGAATACATTGAATGACAGCATCCAGACATTACCGGGACTTCAAGGCAATAAGCAAAAGGGAGCATTTATGAGTCAACCTAGATGATCTTCCTAGGATTAATTGATTTTGTTTAGCTTCCAATTATTAAACTATTTGTGATCTGTATGTGAATTTCGGACTTTAATAGTCCGAGGAGTTTGATAGTTGGGAATGTATTGGAAGTGTTCTGTTTGCGTCTGAAATTTAAATGACATATGTTTGCAATTGAATTCTGAATGCTCAATGAAAGTTGAATGTCAAACTAAGGTCCAATGAATTATAAGATTCTGCCTGTGCTTTGTAAGTGAATGTTATTCATGGCATATTCTGTTATTTGATGCATTTCATAAAATACATGCTCAAATAAAGGCGTTATGATCACAGTAGCCAGTATGAAAGATTTATAAGCTTAGTATTCTGCACGTAGAGCTCTGCTCTGTGATTTCTATTTCTAGTTGAGCCTAATGGGACAATATCTATTTTTGTATCTAAAAGGAACTCGGTCATAACAAATAATAATGAATCTAGAGTCTCATATACATCTGCATTTGTATATTTATGATTATGAAACATATGATTGTGAATTCTTTCTGAAGTTGTGATGTTACAGTGATATGTCATGATAATGTGACTGATTGGGTTGTACAAATTCTGAAGGAAGGTATGTGAAGTGTATGGTATTTATTATATCTTATTGTGATGTGAAATGTTGTGAATTTGATTAGTTGTATGATATTTATATGTAACCTGGAGTGAGAATATTAATAATGGTTCTCTCATCGAGTTCGCAAAACTCATCCAAAATTGCAACGTGACTTTTCAGGTACGAGACAAGAGACCTAGATTCCTAAGATTTTCTAGAAGCACATTTTGGACTAAGATATGGCTCAAAGGTCTGTCAACTAGCATTTGAGGAGTTATAATTGTCTTAAGTAGTTTACATATGTCAAGTAGAACTTGTGTAAGGTTGTAATTATTGGTTTTAATGACTTCAATGTAAACTATTATGAATGAACATAATGAGAAGTTGGGTTTTTTTTAAGCATTTTCTTTGGTGACTTTTACGTATATGGTTGATGCCATGATTAAATTGGATATGTTGCCATGTTATAAAGTGAAGGTGAGATAGTTAACACGTCATTATTATAGATTATATACTGGAATGTCCTCAGGGTATCCTGGTATGAAATGTATAGTAGTGGGGTGTTCCTATAATTTTTGGTATCAGAGTGTGGTTTGGCATCTATAGGGACATATAAAGACATTGAGATATGATACGTAATAAGAAACTCAGTTTGTGATCACAACTATTTTTTATTATAGGTCATCTGCTATAGGCGATCAAGTTGGAGGTTAGCTAATATAAAGTCTGTAGGAGTTAATAGAGAGTCTCTTGTACCTGAATTTGCTAAAATGCCTCCAAACATTCCGAAGAAGCGAGAAAGAAGATATGATAAGTTGAGAAAGCAGCGGGCTGTGGACTTCTTTGGAAGTACAGACCTTGCTAAGGCATAAGGGTGGTTAGAGAGAACTGAAAGGGTGTTCGATTAGATGGACTGTGAGGTAGATGAGAGATTTGATTGTGTTGTCTCACTATTGCAGGGTCCAGCATACCATTGGTGGAAGACTGTTCTAGGTAATACCACCAGACCTTGTGGTTTGATCTGAGAAGATTTTCTGAGGGCGTTTTGAGAGAATTACATGCTTAAGATTTATCTGGATGGAAAGATGAAAGAATTTATAGATTTGAAGCAAGGCAGGCTCACAGTGGCAGAGTATGAGGTAAGATTCAATAAGTTAATAGGGTATGCAACTTCATTGATCCCAACTGAGGAAGACAAATGTAGACGGTTCAAGGATGGGTTTAATATGGAAATCAGAACAAGGCTAGCTATTTGTAATTTGGGTAGTTTTATGGAACTACGAGTGGCCTCGATCAAAATTGAGCAGTTTTTAAAAAATGGTTAGGGAGAGTACAGACAGGAGTTTAAAGGGAAGAGGCAGGTTAAAACTCAGGCTAATTTTGGCAGAAGCTTCAGTAAACACCAGAAAAGATTGTCTCAATTCCAAACGAGATTGACACAATCAAGGTTTAGACCAAGAGGTGGATTTGTTTAGACTGATAGAGGTAGAGGATTAATGTTAAAAGGGTAGTCACGACAGATGCTTGATTGTGAACATTATGGTAAGAAGCATGGTGGTGAGTGATGGAGGTTATCGGAAGCTTGTTTCCATTGTGGCTCTGTAAAGCATTATATTAGAGATTGTCCTGAGACTTTGGGACCACAGTCTGGAATGAGTAACTGAGACAACTGTATAATAGAGTAGAGCTGTTAGATCTATATAGAGAGGTAGAGGTAGAGGCAGAATTCAATCAGCAGGGCTTAGTGTTAGGACTAAGGTATGGAGTAACCAATTGCAGTCTCAGGCCAGGGTTTATGCCATTATCAGACAGGAGACGCAAAACTCCCTATATATGGTAACAGGTGTGTTGAATGTTTTTAATTTTGAAGCATTTTCATTGGTAGATCCAGGATCTACACATTCATTCATCTCACGACATTTGGCATCTAGATTGCATTGTGAGAGAGAGATATTGAAATGTGGATTAGAGGTGCCCGTGGGTAACACGACAGTGATTGGTGAGGTATGTGAACAGTGCATAATTTGGATTAATCAGGCAGAGTTAGAAGCTGATTTGATTGTATTGTGGTTGAGAGAGATAGACCTTATCTTAGGCATGGATTAACTCACTGTTCATAAGGCGGTGATGAACTGTTATACTAAGGAGGTAGTTCTTGAATCCCCTAATCAGCCGAGAGTGGTGTTTCTAGGAGTTAGTCAGGCAGTGCTAGCCTGACTAATTTCATTCATGAATGCTTTGAGATTGATCCAAGGTAAATGTGAGGCTTATCTGGCCTACGTAGTTGATACTCAGAATGAACAAACCATTCAAGATATTCCTATTGTTAGGGATTTTATGGATATGTTTCCTACTGAACTACCGAGTTGACCCCCAGAAAGAGAGATGGAGTTTACCATTGATGTTGTTCTAGGTACCACTCCTATATCAATTCCTCCATATAGGATGGCACATATGGAATTGAAGCAACTGAAGACCCAGTTATAGGAGTTGTTAGATAAGGGTTTTATTAGACTCAGTGGGTCGCCTTAGGGAACTCCAGTATTGTTTGTGAAGAAGAAGGATGGAACTCTTAGGTTATATATCGATTATCGGTAGTTGAATCAAGTGATAGTTAAGAATAAGTACCCATTACCAAGGATTGATGATTTGCTTGATCAGTTATAGGGAGCTTAGGTGTTCACAAAGTTAGACTTGAGATTAGAATATTATCAGTTGAAAATAGCTAAGGATGATGTACCAAAGAGTGCATTTAGAACAAGATATGGGCACTTCGAGTTTTTGGTGATGCCATTTGGATTGACTAATGCCCCAATAACTTTTATGGATTTGATAGACAAGGTATTTCAACCTTATTTAAATCGCTTTATGATTGTGTTTATTGATGATATTTTGGTGTATTCGAAGTGTAGAGAGTAACATATAGAACATCTGAGATTGGTTCTACAGATAATAAGAGAGAAACAGTTGTATGTCAAGTTCGATAAGTGTGAATTTTGGCCTAATCAAGGAGTATTCTTAGGTCATATTATGTATGGACAAGGTATACAAGTAGAACCAATGAAAATAGAAGCATTGATGAAGTGGGAAGCTCCAAGAAATGTGATAGAGATTCGGAGTTTCCTTATATTAGCTAGTTATTACAGAAGGTTTATCGAGGGGTTTTCACTAATCTCAGCCCCTCTGACAAAGCTTTTGAGAAAGAATGTGCCTTTAAAATAGAATGATAATTGTCAACGAAGTTTTGAGGAGCTAAAGCATTGGTTAATTACAACATCGGTGTTGGCTATTCCATCTGGATTTGGAGGATATGTAGTGTACAGTGATGCTTCACACCAAGGGTTAGAATGTGTACTGATGAAGTATGATAGGGTAATAGCATATCCATCGAGACAGTTGAGGTGTCATGAGTTTAATTATCCAGTTTATGATTTGGAATTGGCTAAAGTGGTATTTGCTTTGAAGATTTGGATACACTACCTGTACGGTGAAATCTTTCAGGTATTTGCTGATCATAAAAGTTTGAAATATCTATTGAGTCAAAAAGAGTTGAATATGAGACAGAGGCGATAGATAGAGTTGTTGAAGGATTATGATTATACAATTGAGTATCATCCTGGTAAAGCTAATATGGTAGCTAATGCATTAAGTAGGAAGTCCAATAGCAGTGTGGTTCAAGTACAATTATCAAGGTTGCCTAACCTAGTTCAATTAAGGGCACTGAATGTCAAGTTGAAATTGGGGAAAGATGAGACATTGATAGCTACATTGAAGCTAAGACTAGTATTACATAAGAGAATTAGGAAAGCCCAGTATAAAGATCCCGAGTTAGTGAAGTTAATTGAAAAGTTAAAAGTGAATCTAAATTTTAAATTTGGAATGAGAGATGGGATATTGTGGTTAAAATAAAGGTTGCATGTACCCGATGTTGAGGATCTGAGGAAAGAGATTGCAGAGGAAGCACATGTTATGCTATGCATCCTGGTACTACCAAGATGTATAACACACTGAAGCAATCTTTTTGGTGGCCAGGGATGAAGAGACAAGTGGCTAACTATGTAGCTAAGTGTTTGATTTGCTAACAGATTAAAGCAGAGCATTAGGCTCAACTTAGTAAGTTACAGTCATTGGCTATTCTAAAGTGTAAATGGAAGAGAATCACGATGGATTTTATAATAGGTTTGCCAAAGACTCCGAGGCAATATGATGCCATTGGGTCATTGTTGATAGATTGACCAAGTCGGCTCACTTCTTGCCAGTAAGAGAGAATAACTCACTAGATTAGCTAGCTCAGAAATATGTGAATGAAGTAGTGAGATTACATGGGGTTCTAGTGTTTATTGTATTGGACAGGGATCCCATATTTACCTCGAGATTTTGGAAGAGCTTACAGACAGCTTTGGGTACAAAATTGAATTTTAGCACAACATTTCATCCTCAGATAGATGGGCAAAGTGAGAGGATGATTAAGACTATTGAAGATATGCTCAGAGCTTGTGTTTTGGATTTTCAAGCCGCATGGGATCTATCTATAGCTCTGATTGAATTTTTCTTATAACAATCATAATCACAATAATATCGCATGGCTCCTTATGAGGCGTTGTACGACAGGAAGTGTCGCTTACCTTTATATTAAGATGAAAAGGGTCTAAAGACTGTCGAAGGCCCAGACCTGATTCAGGATACTGTTGATAAAGTGAAATTGATCCGAAGTAGAATTAAAATGGTATAAGACTGACAGAAGAGTTATGTAGATCAACATATGAGATATGTGGAATATCAGGTGGGAGATAAAGTATTTTAAGAGTATCACCTTGGCAAAGTGTGCTAAGGTTCATTAAGAAGGGAAAGTTAAGCCTGAAGGACATTGGTCCATATGAGATAATTGAAAAAATTGGGTCATTAGCTTATAAGTTAGCCTTACCTTCTGAAATGACACAGATATATAACATGTTTCATGTGAGTATCCTTCGAAGATATCGGTCGGATCCAACTCATATGATACCGACTCAGGAAATTGAAGTTTCTGGTAATCTGAGTTATGTTGAAGAACTAGTAAAGATAATTGTCTATTAGAAAAACAATTGACAAATCAAGTGATCCTAATGGTGAAAGTACTTTAGAGGAACCATTCAAGTGAAGAAGCAACTTGGGAAATAAAAGAGCATATAAGAAAGCAATACCCTCAACTGTTTCATGAATCAGGTAAGAATTTCGGGGACGAAATTTCTTAAAGCGGGGAGAATTATAACATCCCATTATCCCATTATTAGGGTTAGAACCTTGGATGTTTTATATATAAGAGTTTATTGAGAATTTAGAAATGCATTTAATGCATTATATGCCATACACATGCACGTGAATAATATTGTTATTCATGAAATAATTGTACATACATTTATTGACATTTTTTGGATATGATTAATGTATAAATGTGATTAAAATCCGAATCGTGGACTATTTATGTTGAAATTTTATTTGGTGATAATAGTTATTATTTCAAATTTTTTGGTGAATTATGGATTAATTGTCTTGAAAATTTAATTGGTGTGTAATATAATTATGTTTTGTATTTTTGGAGACATTTCGAACACTTTGGAGATTTATCAAAATTTTGAGGTAATATAGACTAGGAAAAATATAGAAATAAAAGACAAATAGAAGTATGACAAATAGACCTATTAAAAATTTACAATTGGACAAATTACTAAGTGGCAAGTGGTAGTCTTACATTGATGACAAATGGGTTACATGCAAAGGTGACATGTGGCGTTGTATGATGAAGCCACCTAAGTCATGTTTGAGTAAGAAACTTTCTGCGGCTCCTTTGTTTTGTCTCCACCAAACACACCATCTTCCTTCTTGCTTTTCCATCACCAAAACCCATTATTTGCTCTCCCCATTTCTGAAATTTCTGCTGGAGGATTTGAAGTGTGAATCAAGTAAGAGATGTTTTATTGCTTTAAGTTGTATGGGTAGTGTAAATGACAATATGATGATGTTTTAATGTTTATAAATGGGTGCATGCATGAGTGATGTAGGAAGATAAATGAATGCATGCGTGAATGGTGTTGATGCATGTGTGGGTGGTGAAGGAAGAAGCAGATTCGATGATATGCTTAACAAGATGAAAGATTGAAGTAAGCTGGAGCATGTTATATGCAGTGTTTTATTGAACATACATCTGTATTTAAAACATAACTTGATTTGTGAATATATAAATTGGATGGAGTTTGATTCAGAGTAAAATAAGGACATAGGGATACATTTTTCATGAAGGAATCGAATTTGAAATCTATCCTTAAGAGTCTTGGAATTTGGATTGACATTGAAAATTGTGTTCTACTATGGTTTGGGTATAGTCTGTAGCTTTTTGATTATAACTTACACGATGATGAACCAAAATGCATGAAATTAATATCATTATACATTTAAGACATTTTGGAACATTTGTTTATTAGAAGGGATTGCCTAAATACCTCATTGTCTATGTCAAAATGGTCATACAAATATGTTCGAAATCTAATTAAGAAATCTGGAAAAAAATTGCAAAACATGTCCTATGGAAAAATATGGAATAGGTATTGTTTTGGGGTTTATGGTCAATCATGAATTGTTGAAATGTGTATTGATGTTACTGATCTAAAATTGAAGTAAAAATAATAGAATTTTAATAATGAAGTGTTTGATAAAAGGGATATCATGTTATGGAAAATGATAGGTTTCATTAATGAAATTATGAAGTTGAAGTGGTTTAATCAATTGACAAGAGGTTGATGATTTCTTGAAAACATATTGGTTTGTGAATGGGTATGGAACGATGTTGTGCTTGTAGTGAAGTAATCTAGAAAATTGGAGTGAACTTGGTGTTAAAATGTATGTGAATTTCGAATAAAAGAGGAAAGGAAGAAGAAGGTGATGGTTTGCGTGTATGAATTTGTTTTTTTTTTAAGTCTGCATATGAACTAGAGTATTTTTACTAAACAATTTTGAGTCTTTTGGCTATAACCTTTTCATCCAACCTCCAAATGACTTGAAACTTAAACCAATAGATTCCTAACACATTGTTCTTCCTCTCAATGAACATTTAGATCCATCTGAAGTCATTGGGGAAAGATTTGATTGATGAATTTAGGATGAAAATGAGGAAGTGAACTGGAATATTTTCATTGAACATGCTTCGATATTTTAAGTATATCTTCACTTGTAGATTTTTAAATAAGTTGATTCTTGATTCAAATTAAATAACATTCATTTGGATAAAACTTTCTTGAAGGAGTCGAATTCTAATTCTATCTCTAAGATTTTCAAAATCTAGCTTGAAATTGAGTCTTGAATGAGACCGTAGTACTGCCCGAGACAGAAATGATGTCCTGTTGATATTGAATAAATTGTATTGCTAGAAGTCGAATTAAAAAAAGGTGTCTTCACAGAGGTTGTATTTTATTCTTTTAGCTTTTGATTGGTATAACAGTTATAATTATTGGATATGGTAATTGAGAGATATGAGTTGTACACCTTCGAGGGTATGATCATTTACCATCCAAAAGTTCAAATGTACACAGTCTGTGGTATTGTGAGCATAACTCATAGAATACTAATCAAATTGTATGATTTTGGTGTCATTCGAAACTTAAGACATGGGAGAACAATTTTGCAGAAGGAAGTATTTCCAAATTACTTCACTTTACTGATGATAATAATCACACAATCTAGACCTGAAAGTATGTTTTGAACAAGTTTGGATGGTTAAATTGAGTATTGATATATGAATGGATATTGTGACGAGAATAATGATAAGGAACCCATAATTGTCATGAACATGCATTTTACGTCTTTAATATATATGAATGTGCATAAATAAATTCATATTTGTGCAAAATTGTGATATGTGTATGTATGATAAGTTTTAGAGAAACATATTGAACAACAACATCTAGACATTGTCAGGACTTCAAGGTAATAAGCGAAAGAGAGCATTTATGAGTCAACCTAGATGATCTTCCTAGGATTGATTTATTTTGTTTAACTTCCAATTATTAAACTATTTGTGATCTGTATGTGAATCCTGGACTTTAATTGTCTAAGGAGGTTGATAGTCAGGAATGTATTGAAAGTGTTCTGTTCACATCTGAAATTTGAATGACATATGTTTGCAATTGAATTCTGAATGCTCAATGAAAGTTGAATGTCGAACTAAGATCCGATGAATTATAAGATTCTATTTGTGCTTTAGAAGTGAATGTTATTCATGGCATATTCTGTTATTTGATACATTTCATAAAACTCATATTTAGATAAAGGCATTGTGATCAGAGGAGCCAGTCTGAAAGAGCTATAAGCTCAGTATTCTGCACGTAGAGTCTGCTCAGTGATTTCTGTTTTTGACTGAGCCCAATGGGCCAGTATCTTTTACTGTATTTGAAAGGCACTCAGTCACAACAAATAATAACAAATCTAGAGTCTCATATGCATCTACATTTGTATATTTATGACTTTGAAACATATGCTTGAGAAATCTTTCTGAAGTTGTGATGTTATAGTGATATGCCATGATAATATGACTAATTGGGTTGTACAAATTCTGAAGGATGGTATGTGAAGTGTATGGTATTTATTATGTCTTATTGTGATGTGAAATGTTGTGAATTTGATTGGTTGTATGATATTTATGTGTAACCTGGAGTGAGATCATTAATGATGGTTCACTCATTGAGTTCGTAAAACTCATACAAAATTGCAACGTTACTTTTTAGGTACGAGACAGCAGTCCTAGATTCCTAAGATTTTCTAGAAGCACATTTTGGACTAAGATATGGATAAAAGGTTTATTAACTGGCATTTGAGGAGTTATAATTGTCATAAGTAGTTTACATATGCCATGTAGAACTTGTGTAAGGTTGTAAATATTGGTTTTAATGACTTCAATGTAAACTATTATGAATGAACATAATGAGAAGTTAAGTTTTTTTTAAGTATTATCTTTGGTGACTTTTACATATATAGTTGATGCCATAATTAAGCTGGATATGTTGTCATGTTATAAAGTGAAGGTGATATAGTTAACACGGCATTATTATAGATTATATACTAGAATGTCCTTAGGGTATCCTGGTATGAAATCTATAGTAGTGGGGTGTTGCTACATTTATGATGACATAACTATTATAGTTTTTTTAAACTCAAATATGATTAGTAGAAACTCTTTCTATAACCCATAATTTTAATCGAAGGAGATACTAATATCTATAAAAATTTCAAAACTTAGTAAAAGAGTTTTGAATATACATAACATTAAATTCCCTATTCCTTCTCTTATATCTAGAATCGATTTTTTTCATTTACAAAAGAAGGAAAGGTTTCTCTCCACATTTTTGTTAATTCTAATGATCCTCATATTGACTTTAATAATTTTGTAAGAAACTTACATAGATAGTAGTGTTAATACTGGAGGATGACTTAAGGAAAACCTATGGCTATTAGTTCTATTTTTGGCAACTGATACTAAATGAGATTATTGCTAATTCCTTGACATCAAAACTTTCGGTTTATTTGAAATCTTTTCCTAATCAATTTAAAGTCAAACACATGAAGCATCTTTTCAGGCTTCAATTCAACTCTTAGGCCTTTTTAAAGGGCAACATTATTTATAGTTTTTTGGAATACTTTATTTTTTAATATTTTCAAGCTCTGCTTAATCTTAAAGGATGTAAGTTAAACTCCATCCTATGATATAGCATAATTTCCCATTTTATGACCCAAAATTAGTGTCTATAGCCTAAGCTCGAGAATTTTTTTAATCCAAACCTCAATTAATTTATTATAATTAGTCTAACTTAAACAAGTATCAATCCTAAAGTTAGTCAGACTAAAACTAATTCATCATCCTAATCCAATATATTTGGTTTGCCTACCTCCTTTCATTTGAAAATTTTATAAACCATAAAAATTTAAATATTTCAGTTATTATAGGTCTAGTTCAATCAAAGAATTACACATGAGTTGCTCATCCAGAATACCATTATCTCAACTTTCACGTTCAGGACATTCCATAAACTCACTTCAATATGATGCATATATGAAAAGTTTTTCTTGATGAAACATATCATAAATATAAGTCCATATAAGCTTTTTATGCCAAAGAAATTTGAATACAATTCTAAGTTAGGTAACTTTGATTCATATATACAATATAAATATAAATTAAATTTCTCTCACTCTATCCCCTAGTTTTATCAAATTTCTATCCATGCATTTTAAATATAGTAAGCCTCAGCCTTTAACCTCTTTTTAAAATCACATAATTAGACTAAACCAATAGATTAAAGTTGGGAGGAGTCTATCTCAACTTTCATATCAGGTAATTTCTTTATCATGCCAACTTGATAAGAGAATTTAGCAAAATTTCCTCAAATTTTGTAGATCCCATAAACACATTGATTTAATTTGAGATGTTAGTAAGGAACCTTTTAAAAATTAACATTCCCCTTCATCCACTTATGTTTCAATATGATATACTAATATTGAAAAGTTTATAGTGTCAAACTGTTATATAGAAGGAAGGGTGCTTAAACAAATGTAAGTGGCATACTAGCTAAACCATTTCAATAATATTCACCATATCTTACTCATATACATATCTAAAGACCATATAGAAAGACCTAAAGAAATATAAACAAGACAACATTAGAGGCCCAGAAGGCTAATCCTTTAAAATTAGAGAAGAAAGAAGTTAGAAAGGATATTTTAGCTATCTCAAAGAATGATAAGATAAGTTAGCCTTTTGAAATTACCTTTTATCAAAAGTTATTCACCCAAAGTCAAAGAAAAACTTAAAGGAAAGTAGGCAAGACTTATTGTCTCATATAAACAAGAGGTTTGCTAATAAAATCATCTATGTGATAATTTTCCATTTCCCTGAGATATTTAAAGCAATAGCCTAAGAATATGTATTATTCTTTGTTTTAAAATAACTTAGTGAAGCATTTTTGGACAGCAGGCACTCAAAGAAACCTTAAGAAGTTTAAAAAGATAGAAATTAAGTGTTTAAAAAGGAAGGGAAAATGGTAAACTAACCTTAGACAATTTACTATTCTCTAAAGCTGCCCATTCTTTGGTTACAAACATGGAAATCCATAAAGACTTAAAATTGAAATTTAAACCAAATGATAGAAGTACATTAAATCAATGGCCTTATCATTTCATTGGAAGAAAATTGCATTACTAAGTCATTTAGGCCTAGTGATAAGATGTGATTAGATCATATGAATTAAACTTATCTAATTTATTTAGGTTGATTTTTGTGCTTAATTGGTAAATTTGATATTTGTTTTATTTTAGGAGGTGAAAAGTATAGATTGGATCAAATTTGGT